>JBCEZV010008902.1:0-41239 GCA_039654365.1 Cataglyphis livida
TCTCTCTCTCTCTCTCTCTCTCTCTCTCTCTCTCTCTCTCTCTCTCTCTCTCTCTCTCTCTCTCTCTCTCTCTCAATATTACAACATTCAATAAAAGATGAAAAAAATCGTCCGTTTTCATATCTTTTTCTTGTCTTCTCATTTTTGTCAAACACTTTTAGATATGGCGCAATCCATACATTATATTATCGATTAAATCTGAGTTCTGTAGTAGAGTAAACAAAAAATAAAAAAAGATGGAAAAATATGTACAGAAGTCGCAAAGTAAATATATATTTTTTAGTCTTGTATTATAAAATATTGTTTTTAAATAATCTTTTAGTATTTTTCTATATTTTTTAAAGTATTGCTTAATATTTTATTGTTTACTCTGCAATTCAAAATTAATACATATTTTATTGTTCACAAATTCACAAATTCAATTGAGATTAACACAGATAATATTTATGTAAAAATATACGATTACTTTCTCTAAAAAAAAAAAGCTTAACACATATATCAAACAGAAACAATTCTAATTTTAGTTTAATTCTAATATCTTAGTCGATAAGAATGTCGACATTAACATAAATAAAGAATTTTTTTTAACCTTATCTATTTATATTTGATTTATATTAAAAGAATATTTTAAGGTGACAGCAAATTCTGCAGACCAGAAAATAATAGCAATACAAAAACTGTCCTAAATATGTGGCTCATGAACTTCTTCAGGAATCTTTGTTAATCATTATAATATATTTATGTGTTATATACTTTCATTTTTTTTCTTTTTTTGTTTGTGCATTGACACATCTATAAACCAAAAAAAAAAATTTTATAATATATCATTTTATTTTGCTGTTTTTTTTTCTTAGAGGTTACATCTGCAGTTAATTGAAAAAATTAAATTGAAAAAATTGGAAAACAAAAAACAGTTAAAATATATAAACAACGAAATATTGTACTAATGATGCGAAACAATGTGCCTATTACAGCCATGAAACAGATAAATATATTTATGTTGTTTAAATTTCAGGAAATATATGGCATAGTAAAGAAAAGATACCAATTTAACATTTTAACTTATCTGTATTTCAAAAAAAATTTTAATAAAAGAGTTACTTTGTTCAACAAAAACAGTATTACCACTGTTTGCGATGACGCGTTGAAAAAAATAATGGACAACTGGTTACAGCATGCCTGAGATTAGTACAAAGTAGTGAGCCATATATTTAACTGTCGCAACAAGCATCAGGGATCGCAAAATACGAAAACTTTTTTTCACAAAATTTGAATTACAACACTCCTTCGGTTTAAGCATGTTGTGCCTCGAGGAAAGGCACTGGAAATTTAGATTTTCGCCACCAAGGGCTGAGGAGCCGAGGACCGGGTCGGAAGTCGGTGTTTCAGAAATTTATTATCCTCCAAATAAATTAGTTTAATTTGTATAGATTGGTTCGCTTCCTTTTGCCTATCGTTCCCTTTCACAATTCGTATCACAATATAGAGTTACGTCAGCGCAAGCCTGATGTCACGGTATAGGATTACGTCGGCGCGAGCCTGATATCTCGGTCACGGTCGCGAGATCAGCTGTGACTTCGTTCGGGTAGCAATTCGTGTCGCGGCTAGACTAGCGATTCCTTGAGTTAGGTTAATCACAGTAACTGTCCGATATCACTCGTTAATAATAACTGTCCGATTCAGATTGATAGTCAAGCCCGCCGTGTATTCACGGTAGTATCTTTTATTGCATTCTGTTTGGTTGATTTTTTGGAGGGGATTTCTTAGACATGACCATATATGGTTGTGTCGCTTGTTTCGAATTATTAGGCCGAAATGCAAGTTAAGATCGTTCGATCGAAATTCCTTGCATTTCCGATAGTTCGATCGTTTCGCAATCGCTTAACCTCGGCGTGTGGCTCGCTTCGTCAGCGTTTTGCGCTCGTAACATTATACGCCTTTCGCAATATCTCGCTATAATCAGAAGGCGTATTAAAAAATACTTTAAATTAATAATAATTCGATTATAGCTAGTTGGGCTATAACAAGCATTTCATTGAGTTAACATCACAGATAGAAAGCGCGAAATGATGCAAATCATGCAAGTTTACGGGATCGTGCAGCATAGTAAAGCCTTACATGGGTAATATATAACAAGTCAAGCGCGGTATGTACAAGAGCGGTCCATCGATGTAATGAAATAACTCGGAGAACGTGTATTTACAAGTAACGATAGTATAAATATAGCTAAGCGCATATTTAGCAATAGTCGGTACAATAACTCAAAAATCCATATTAAGGAGCACGTCTATTCTCTACGAGAAACGGTCGGTCGGTATGCTAGATAAGCGCGGAATACAAGGCGTCCTCGTTATCATATAGCTAGTGCCGTCTCAGCAATCAGGAAGCCCGACATAACTACGGGTAGCCCATGATCTAGTATAGTGATATTACTGAATGTGCCGTCCTAACAACTGAGAAGCCCAGCCTAACCACGAATAGCCTAACCTAACCGCGAGTAGCCCGCGGCCTGGTTTCTGCGGAGTCGGTTTCGGATTTGATGAGTTGTGCGAGACAAGAAGAATAAGGAACTGGTGCCGAAGTGTTCGCTAGGCCGTCTCATATACCTAGCGAAACGCCCCAGTTTCCCACTCACGCAGTTCGGCGTAGCCGGTCTCTATGGTGAGGACCTTTATATGTGCGGGCCTTTAGGAGCGCAATAGGCGCCAAGGTTTTTAATACGGGCGATTGTTCGATCCGCGAGGCTGGTAACGGCATTATTTACATTATATTTATATATTAATTACTCATCTCTTTATACATTAAATACTTATCTGTTCTTTTTAAATATCATACGCGCCTTACTATTTGCCAGTGGCTAATTATTATGTTCATTCAATAATATGTCTATTTTTATGTTTATTCTACTTACGCAGTTGACTGCAAACGCAATATCGGGCTTCGAGATTATTGCCAAAAACATCAATTAACCTACTGCTTCTCTGTATATTACTACTACGGCATGTTACTTTTCGACTCAACATTTTTATCAAAAGATTGTAATGATGTGCAGATACAACTATTTATTTTAAATAATTCATTTTAAATCTGTTTAATACCCATTCAATGTAATTCTTTTGATTTAAGAACATTTGCTTATTGCTCTGATTATGACTGATCTGCAGATTCACAAATATTTTGGCATTACCTACAGTAATTTCAAACATTTCTTTTAGCGCATCTATAACTCGAACAATGGAATGTTTTAATTTTATCGCTATTAATCCATCATCGACATGCAAGAAAAATATTTTCGTTATTTACTTGTCTCGGAAGAGGCATTGATATCTTTAAAGCCAAATAGTTTTAAAAATAAAACAAATTCTTAATTCCATCTAGGAGTTTGTTAGATCGTACAAGGTTTTATAAGCGGACCTATTACACAGAATCTTTGACTTTTTTGAAAAAAATCCTTTTGGTGTTTTCATAAACATACGGTAATTTTCTATACAAAAACGCAGTTTTGACATTAAATTGAATTAACTCTAAATCTCTCTGTGTAGCAAGAAATACTCTTAAAGAATCAAATCTTATTACAATATAATGTAATTATAATAAAATATTTCAAAATATTTCAGAATAGTCTCTTCCAGATTTCTGCATGAAACTTTTTGCTTTGTAGCGACACATCTCTGTCGCTTGTGTCCACGTGATTCGAAAAACCCATTTGGAATCAATTGAATTTTGATCTAGTTCCTCTTATATCATTTTCCATGTTTCATTTTTATCATGCTCACTTAACTCTGCAATCGCTTCAATCCACTTTTCAGCATCTAATTCGGATACAGCTTCCTTGTAAGTAATTGGCTCATGGTACTCTGCAACGTTTACGTACTTCATACTTTCAAGCGGCTTAATTCCAGCATGATCTCGCTGATGAGAGTTTAATTAGCTGATTTTCTTCATGTAACGAATCTTCTAGCTCGCTTATCATTTGATCACTCGTTTCTTGCTCTGGAATTGTTGGATTTTTCTGTCTTTCCCCTTTGTCTTCATCGCACTCGCGTTCTTGTCTTGACATCTAGATAATTCCTTCCTTTTTGTGAAAAGTCTTCACGATTTTCTTTCTCATTAAACACATCGTTTCTGGCAACAGATATTCGATTGGTGAATCATAAAGCCAATAGTTTGTAGATTTACTTTCGTAATCCACAACTACTAATTTTTTTTCTTTTTGATCAAGCTTGTCCCTCTCGTTTGAAAACATGGACTTAGGCATCTGATCTAAAAAATCACACGTGTACCAGATTCGACTTCTTCTCCGTCCATTTCTCATACAAATAACGTGGTTATTAGTGCATTAATGTCGGTAGCAATGCAATCACTGATAACCACATCGTGTGAGAAATGGTTCGTTTAACGAATAGACTGCTGTATTTATCGCTTTCGCCCATAAGGATTTGGAAAGTTTTGATGCTACTATCATTGAACGTGCACTCTTCACTATTGTTCAATTGTCCCGTTTTAGCTTCTCATCTTGTTGGGATATGTACGGTGTTATACACTCTTGATTCTAAGTGCAAAGAGATTATTTCTCTATTTACATATTCTCTGTCATTGTCCACTCTTAACACTTTCATAGAGCGCCCAAATTAATTTGCAATTAATCTTTCAAACTGTTTGAACTATTCACTATCCACTCGGCCTGTAACATTTCTGATACTTTTTGACATATTGTTGCAATATTTCATATATTCAGATTTATGCTTTATAAAGTACAGTTTACAATAGCCCAAAGCGTCATCTTTAAATACCATAAAGTATTTTACGTCTTCGAGAAGCATTTCCGAGAATGGATCGCAAACATCATTATGAAAGTATTCATCAACGATTATATCGCTTTTCGTTTTGTAAATGATAATTTATACAATTCACCGAACACATTTCACAAAAATAATTATTTCTGTCTTTGAATTTTAATCTTTGAACACAATTCTGCCATAGAACAGAGAAAACGATGATTTACGGTTTTAAATGTTTGTGCCACACTTTCAAATTTGCAACCGACACATTAACGCTATTATCAGCAACATCGTTTCTGCACAGTCATAATCCACAATTTAATCTCTACGGATGGTAATGTATCTCGAAACACCGATCAATTAAACATCTTCTATCTTTTGACTCAGTAAATAACTTATTTGTTTGCCTGTTAAGACGCCACCTGTCTTCCGTTTATTTTTTTCACTTTTTGTACTATAAATTTCCTGAATACATAATCACAAAAGCACAAGTATCTGAGTCACCTTCCTTCTTTTCATCGTTTTTTTCTTGTTTTCCCATCTCGCTTCCATTTTCTACATAATTTTTTGATGTGATCTTATTTCTTGCAATAGAAATATTTTACAAAATCACTATGGGCACTTTTCTCTGTACTTTTATACTTCTTTCTACTCTTGATAGTTGCTGCGACTAATGCACTTACCATTTCCTCGTCTCGTGATAATCTAGTTTCTTCTTTTATTAAACATTCTCGTAACCCGTGAATAGTTTACAGATTTGACACTGTAAATTCGATACTGTAATTCCAACCAGAGCCATATTTTGCAGGCAGGCTTCCCAAAATTTTTGCCATTATTGCTGTTTCCGAAACTACTTCACCAATGTCAGTTGCCTGACTATGTTTTGAATCTTCATAACATGCTGCACCGCCGAATCGTTCACAGCCATCTTGTACTCGTGAAATGTTGCAATAGAATATATTTGTTTGATTCTAACATTCTTTTATAAATGCTGCTCAGCTTTGTTTACATCTCATTGCACATGTCTGGCCAATAATTAGATATTTGAATTATGAATACTCTATTGCTAACGACATAAGGAAATTCGCTTTCGCATCATCCTTTATCCATCTTAGTTTCAACCGTAGCTGCATCACGGGGTTGTATACCTGTCATTACATCGTAGATTCCATGTGCTACCAACACTAAGATCATCTAGAATTTCCAGATCTGGAAGTTCTTTTTATCAAACTTTGCAAGATTTCTCATCGAAAAATTTTTCGACATTTTGAATCGAGCACAAAGAATTCTGTACGTTTCAATAC
Source organism: Cataglyphis livida (assembly GCA_039654365.1). NCBI lineage: Eukaryota > Metazoa > Arthropoda > Insecta > Hymenoptera > Formicidae > Cataglyphis > Cataglyphis livida. The sequence continues at coordinate 6,086 of JBCEZV010008902.1, forward strand.
AAGCCATATGCTTCGATACCGATTTTTTTTTTCACAGGTTTTACACTTTTTTACTTGTACTGGCATTTCTTGGCCCATAATCTGTTATTTAAATCTCAGGAAATATAGCACAGTAAAAAAAAAGACATCACTTTAACGTTTTAACATATTTCAAATAAAAAAAAATTAACAAAGGAACTCGAATCATCTTTTTCAATAAAAAAAAAACAGAACTATGACTCGCGATGACGCGTTTGAAAAATAACTGATAACTGGTTACACGCTTGAGAACAGCATACACAAACAGTGAGCCAAATATTAGGTTGCCGTTACAGACACCAGGAATCGCAAAATGCGAAAACTTAATTTTAATCATAACAGCTTAATATTTAAAAAGAAATTATTTTAAACATCAATATTTTATAGATAAAGATATATTATTTTTATCATTGCAGACTCACAATTTAATTTTAATTTATTTAATTGAAGAAATGCGTCCTCTAAATATTCTAAAGAAACCATCATTTAATAATTTAATTTATGAATTATTATCTACCAATAAGCTGAAAAATGTATGATTGGAAGGCCCGCTTTATGTATTGAAATTAATAATTCTTACCAAATAAAAAAATTTAAACTGGAAGAATTACTAGAAAAGCAATATTAGAAAAGCAAATCTATATATCTCTCTTTGTCTAATTGACATATCATGTCGCAACAACAATTATTAAGGTATGATAGGTATGTACACTTTATTCTGGATACATTGAAAGACAATCCTATATGTTAATTTATAAAAGATTATTTTATAATTATATATAAAAAAATTTACTTTGATTACGCTGTTGTGCCCTTTGGATAATTGAAAGGTAATTGAAAGGCACGGGTAATTTTGGGATTATTAGCCGAATGAGAACTAGGAAGTTCAAAGATAGTCAGGATGTCCAGCTGATTTGTTGTAATAAATGTAGCCTCCCTTTAGTTATTTCATACAAAGATATATATTTTTACTGTTTCACTACACAATATCTGTTAAAGATTCGATACAAATCGATGTTAATGGCTACCGGATATAATATTAGATTAGTGACTGCCCGATATAAATCAGTAGTAATGCTTGCCCCATATAAATTGATAGTGAACTGCCTGTCGCGTATTCGCGGTGGTCTCTTTTATTACTTCCTTTTCGATTGATTTTTTGGAAGAGATCCCTTGAGGAGAGCGACATGACCATATGTGGTTGTGTCGCTCATTTCGAATGGTTAGGCCAAAATGCAAGCTAAAATATGATTCGATCGAAATTCTTTGCATTTTCGGTAGTTCGATCTTCTTCGCGCTTGCATAGCGTGGCTCGCTTCGTCAGCGTTTCGCGCTCGTAACATTATATGCCATTCGCGATGTTTCTTTAAGACGAAAGACGTATTGAAAAATACTTTAAATTAATAATATTTAAGATTAACGATAATAATAATGGTTATAGCTAATTTTGGACTATAACGTCCCTCCTCCGATACAAAAAAAAAACGGAGATTCGGAGCGACGTTTTTCGCTAAAAGAAAATAATTTTTTTTTTTTTTAATATAATTTTTCCCGTATATAATATTCTTATAATCATTTCTTAATAATTACGCTTATCTAAAATCTATTTGAACTATGTTTTAATATGTTTTCCGACATTCGCGTCTATTGTTCCGAATAACGATTTTGCTATTGAGTCTATTCCGTTTATTTGAGTCCTCTACATTTGTTAGTCGGTGATTTGTATACTGTTTGAATTTACGTAGTATAGATGCCCGTTTTTCTCGGAATACAGTCTTGGTTTATGTCGAAACTTCGTATCTCGTAAGCTGATTCCGTTTCTTCTGGCTTCGTGGTACTCGATTGAACTTCTTTTCCAATCAGAAAATCATCTCGTTATTTTATATTAGATTGTTTCATATATTCCATTCTGCTTATCGTTTTATTTTCGTTAGATTTTCTGTCAACTATTAGCGTTCAGATTCAATCGTGCTCTGACAATGGTGTGTGTCGTTGATCGTTCTCGTTATTTATCTCCCGCTTCTTCGGATGAAGAAATCGGTGATGGTCCCGTTTTAATAGTTGATCCTTTTAACGAAGCTGCGGATAACAGTGACTATAATTTTTGGTTGCTACCGTTGAGGGTATTGTGAGTATTTTGTGACAACTGTGGTCTCCGGCGTCTTTTTGCTTCGCGCGGTTAGCCGCGTTACTCAGAAAGCATTCTGTTCGTCAACCGACTCCGGCGAAGCCTTTTCGTGCTTAGGAGAGGAGACGTATGTTCCGTGTTCACAATCCATAGGATGTTTTTATTTTAATTTTCAATAAATTGTTTTAATTTATTTATGTGTATGAGAATTGTCTTCCTCCCCTTTTTTATTGTATAATTTATATTTATATAATTTATATTTGAATTTTTCTCGATTATCAAGTATTGTCCGGTCCGGGGAGAAGCTCACTTGTGCATCGTTTGATTGGACACATCTCAATTGCGCACAATTCGTTTGGACACATTTCATTTGCGCACCGTTAAATTGGACACATTATTTTTGGACACAACAGATGTTTTTGTATAATTTAAAATACATACACAGGCATGTATGCATGTATAATTTTGAAATTTTTTGACATTTATTATTAACTTCATTTAGTAAATAAACGTTTGTTACAGTTTGTTTAAACAATGCAAGGGGGGTCTTCGGCCCCCTTCCTGCACCCTTTCCGCTGGTAAGCAAGGTGGATCTCGTTTTTCAACTTACAAAGTACAGCAAAATAAATGTGCGCAAAAGACACGTGCGCAAAAGATATGTGCGCAAAAGATATGTGCGCAAAGGAAATGTGCGCAAAAGAAATGTGCGTAAAAGATATGTGCGCAAAAGATATGTGCTCAAAACAAATGTGCGCAAAAGAACTGTGTGTAAACAAACTGTGTAATAAATGTTTATTAACCAAATGAAATTAATAATAAATGTCAAAAAATTTCAAAATTATACATGCGTGTGTATATATTTTAAATTATACAAAAATATGTGTTGTATCCAAAAGTAACGGTGTCCAATTGAACAGTGCGCAAATGAAATGTGTCCAAACAAACTGTGCTCAAATGAAATGTGTCTAATCGAATGGTGCGCAACTTTATGTGTCCAATAACACAGTGTGCAATTGCAACGTGTCCAATTGTACGCAAGTGAAGGCTTCTCTCCGGTCCGTAGGGATTCGAGTTTTTTTAGATCGTCCGCGTCGGAGTGTTTCACGTCGTGCATAAATACTTTCATCTACTTTAAATTTTATTTCTCGGGTATTTTTATCATATTGTTATTTAGTTTTAATTTTTTTTTATAGCTCGCCAAAAAGCTGATTTGTTACTCGTAGCCTTTCTTTAGTTACGCATAATCATCATAATTATGCTATCTTATCAATGATATAGGTAGTTCCGCTTGGTGTCCGTAACTAATTCGAAGGGTGTATCCCATGGCTGTATGTGACGTATTGTATGTGAACAGAACGGTGTTCATTCGTCCCAGTCTGTCTGGTCATTTATATAATGTCGCAAATATTTGACTAATGTTTGATGCGATCTTTCTAACGCACATTACTTTCTGGATAATAGGCGGTTATTTATATTTTATTTATTTTTAATAATTTGCATGTATTTTTAAATATTTCGCTTAGAAAATTTGTGTTTTGATCGATTAGAATTTTTTCCGGAATCCCGTGTTCTAATACAATTTTTGTAACAAATTCTTTACAAACCGTGTTCGCTTCTTGGTTAAGAATCGATATCGCTTTGCTAAATTTCGTTAAATTATCTTGAAAGGTTAATAAATATTTATTTCCATTTATTGTGACGGTTAGCGGTCCTACAATATCTAGGGCACATTTTTCAAACGGTTTAGTAATCCGTATATCCGCGTATCCGTAATTATTAATGATACTTTATTTTTTCGCGATAGTTTATTTTTTTGACAATATTCGCATTTGGCTATGTATCTCTTAACATCCTTTGTTAATTCTGGCCAATTATGGGTTAAGCGGATTCTTATTGTATTATTCATATTGTTCATTCGATTCCTTGATGTCCTTTTGTGGATGCATCTTGATATTCATATAATATCTGTTTCTTTTCTTTCTCCGTAATATATTATTGTATATATTTTTTTCGTTGGAATGTGTTTCTTTTTCTATCGCGACGATTTCTCGCTCTTCCTTCTTTACCTCAATCGTGTCTCGCATTACGGCTCAATGCGTCGACATTCGCGTTAGCTCGTCCGACCTTGTGAACGATTTCATAATCATACTATTTTAATTTAAGTCTGTTTATCTGTGTCACACTGTTTTTCTTCGATATTTAGATACTAGGTGCACAAAAATTGTCAAATGTGTACGTTTCGCTAGATTTTAGGTTTTGAATTTTTTCTCGTTTGTATCGTATATAGACGTCGTATCGCTCTCTATTTTTTCGAGTGCAATAAGAGGTGGTTGCATCTCGACTTCTCTGTCTATAGTATTAATGACGCTAACGGGGCACGTGTAGTCCGCGGCGCCGACTATACAATTCTCGATATGTACTCCGCTTTTTCTTCTGCTCAAACGATTCCTATTCGATTCTGATTCGTTGTTGCCTTTATTATCGTCTCACTGCGCGGTTTTAAAATTATTTTATTATACGAATGGAGTTTTAATACGGCATTGCCTATTTTTAGTTGAGCTTCTTCATAGTTGAAGGAAACAATATTGCCGGAGGAAATCGATTCCTTTGTGTTCTATCAGAATATCATCTTCGACTACATAGAACGCATGTTTTATCTTGTGACCGTCTACTTTAATTGTACCGTACATCTTTCCGATAATGTATATCGTGTGTCCAGTTATTCCAATTAGCGCAATTTTTTCTTAGTGAATGAGCGTGTCATCTTTCAATTGCTTTAGTTTTATTAATGAAATAGTAGAGCCTGAATCGTATAACATTTGTATTTTCTCATTCTTTATTTGTCGCATGGGAATTGTTAATAATAATAATTCGTTTTTTGCTCGATTACATGGATGCCCTTTTAATATGTGCAACTCGATATTCGGCTGCGGATTGCGTTTTCTTCCTAGAGTTATCTTTTTCTTCTTCGCTACTGCTATCGTTGAACTCCGAATTTTGTTTGTGTTGACGTGGTAATCTTTTCGACTCGGAATTTTTTCCGTTTAATTTTTTATTATTTTCCTTCGATTTATCTGCATGTGTTCTCGGTCGTCTGTTTAAGCTCCAATTCTTCACGGTTGTGTCCGAATTTTTTGCAATGTTTACAATATTTAGTTATTGTTATGTTTAATTTTAAAATGTCGCCGTTTAATTTTAAAAGTAGATAAATTAATAGGCAAGTGTTTATACGACCAAACTGGCAATTTATTGTTTGATCATTCTATCACAACGTTTCGACCATATGGTTTTGGTCCTTATCAAGTGAAAGTTATAATTAAAAAGTAGAAAGAGAAAAATCGAAATGTCAAACTGACATTGTGTCAACTACTATGTTTGGAATACTGAGAACGACTGTCGTTCTCAGTATTCCAAACGTTTGTATGCGTCTCAAAATCCTGCATGGCTTTTCCTTTCAGTTTAGTATATAAAATCGCTTGCATTAAAGATTCCTTGTTCCGCGAATTTATGTTTCGAATGGCGTAAGTACAGGCATTTAAAAATTCTTGTAACTTGTGTCGCGACGTTCCCTCAAATTCGGGAATCATCGTTCTAGTTTCTTTTAGCGGTATTAATGCGGTGCAACGCTTCTCCTGTTTTGAATGTCGCGGTTAATCCGTCCGTACGTTTCGTCAAAAGCGTTCTTATCGCTTTCTCTATAATCTTGACGGGATAATTCTCTCCTTGTGTCTTCCACCGCGATCACTTGCCGATTTAGTGAGTTCATACTTGCGCGTAGGTCCTTTAATACATCAAGGAAATGTGCGTACTCTACTCTTTCTTCGCGATTCACGGGAAGTGTATTATCTGCCTCCGCTATAGTTTGGATCCACCTGTCGGATGAATCGCCGCATGTTTTCAATCTCGGCGTCTACTGCGCCTTGCGATGTGTTTGCGGGAGTGTAATCTTGCGGGAGTCGTGCTTCGGCCATATTATTTGCTTATGCACTATAAATTTATTCCGGATTTAATTGATCGCTTTCATATGAGGTTAACGAAAATTAGCATCGTAGAGATATTCTACTCGGTGTCCTACTAATATACGATCTCGTGCGTCTAATCTCGTGTTGAGTGTTAGTTGTATTATTCGGAAATAGGCTTTCGTCTAAACTATTAAACGGAAATTCGCGTTTGGTGACGACGTTTTCCGGTAACTCCAACTCGCATTCGCTTGAATATTGTGTTTCTAGATTTCTTTGCGCGCTATTAATATTTTCTCGCGGCGATAGACTTAAGCTCGTCGCGCCGGTTTGCTAAATAATCACGATCAGTTTGCTATTGGTCGTTTTGGTACGTTTGAACATTCACGCAATTATAATTAATAAATTTCGGACTTACAATAATATGACGGTTAGCATGATCAGACGTTCTGTTAATAGATTGCTGACGCTACAGTCTGTCGCTCGGCAGCTCGACGGCTGGCGGTCTGATGCTCGGTGTACGTCGGTCGTTGTCCGGTGACGGTGCATTATCGTAGAGTTGTCATAAGTCGCAGTGCTTGACGTTCATGTTTCTGCTACTGCTGTAGTGATGAGTTTATTTTATTGTCTGTGTATTATCTTCCTTCGTTTAGGAAATCCATCAGCCTTAAATGATAACTGGCGTGCCCGTTTTATTGATCACTTTCAATGTGTTGCGGGTCTTTGTTGGAAGCTTGGATATTGCTTCTGTCCGTCTTTTATTGATTACTGGCGTGCCTGATCTTTAACAAGCTCTGCAGGTCTTAATTATCTGATTTCTGCTGTCCTTTGGCATATCCAACCGTTACCACCAATTTTGTTATGTCTTTTGGAAAGGCACGGGTAATTTTGGGATCATTAGCCGATTGAAAGCTAAAAAATTCAAGGATGATCAGGATGTCCAGTTGGTTTGTTGTAATAAATGTAGCCTCCCTTTAGTTATTTTATACAAAAGTATATTTTTACTGTTTCATTACACAATAACTGTTAAAGACTCTATACAAATCCATGTTAATGACTACCCGATATAATATTAGATTAGTGACTGCCCGATATAAATCGGTAGTAATGCCTGCCCGATATAAATTGATAGTAAACTGCCTGCCGCGTATTCGCGGTGATCTCTTTTATTACTTCCTTTTCGATTGATTTTTTGGAAGGGATCCCTTGGGGGGAGCGACATGACCATATATGTTATGTCGTTCATTTCGAATGGTTAGGCCAAAATTCAAGCTAAGATATGGTTCGATCGAAATTTCTTGTATTTCCGGTAGTTCGATCTTCTTCGCATAGCCTCGACGCGTGGCTTGCTTCGTCAGCGTTTCGCGCTCGTAATATTAGACGCCTTTCGCGATATCTCACTAAGTCGGAAGGCGTGAAAATTGAAAAATATTTTAAATTATTAATATTTAAGATTAACTATAATAATATTGGTTATAGCTAATTTTGGGCTATAACAACGCCTAACATAATATTAGAATTTAAATTATATACAAAGTTACATATGTAATAACTAACAATGCTACAAATTTTGACAAATCGTTTAAATACTTTAATATTAGCAAATTTGAAAACTCTGAAAATCAATTTTTAATATGTAACAGCAGTAATTATACATAAAGATAGAGTCTCTATATTGTTATGATGATATATTTTATTTATTTAATCGTTAAATCAATAAGTGTGTTTATGTTTTGTTATAAATAAGCCAGAGTCGTTATTCTTCCTTCTTATGTAAATTATATGGACATATATCAAAATCTCTGCAATGAACCGTGTGTTTAATCTATTCAGCTTTTTTAACTTATATATCCTGACTAACGTTTTTTAGAAATTCAGAAGCAATTCAGCTATTACAAATTTAGGAATCAAATGCTGCATTTTCTTTTTGCGGATTGAACAGTATAAAATTTTGTGGCAGAAAATCCGAATATGAGAATCGGTCGTGTGGCTGCTGTGTATAAAGTATTAGAAAGCTGTGTGAATACGGTCAGTAAATTCTTTAAATAGTGAGAATAGATTGTGCGAGCGTAGTGGATGCTTTGCATAATTGAGAGAAGATATAAGAAATCGTCTAAAAAGAAAAATTCGAAGAAAGTATAAATACGGTTCTGACGAAGAAAGAACTCCGTTACGATAGCAAGAAGTTTCTAGTTTTAAAGTGAAAACTGCAGCAAAGTCATAAGTAATTTTAAAAGACTAGAAACATTGATAGTATCGCTTAAATAATGTGGATATAAGTGAACATTAACGGCTGCCACAAACTAACGGTTCCTAAGGAACATTAACTGTTGTTTAAGGACACTGTAACATTAGTGGCTTCTAAGATTTGTTAATGGTTACCAGGTGTCGTATTGGTTGTCAAGATCTTTTGCACGTGCAACATCGCATTAATATTGACAGATCACAATAGTGTGACGTAAAATTGCACGCGTAGAAATACAGCACGTTAAATAGTTTACGAACTAAAAAGTAAAGATGAAGGATCCTAACATTTTTACAGTGGCGATGTTGAAAGAAAAATTAAGATCTCTTAATATGCCTACAAGCGGACATAAATCTGAACTTATTTTGAGACTTTCCCGAGCAGGTCCATCTGGACAATGGATGGAAGATATGGACCCTGACACTGCAGATGGTGCTGAAGTTGATGAGTGGCACCCATTTGACCACGTTAATATTGACCTCGGTCCCGATTGACCACGTTGTTGTAAAGCGACTCCACCCAGCCTACCCCGGCGGGATGAGTGGGGGAGGGGGGCCAAAGGCCCCCCTTACACCTCCATGTGTGTGTGTGCGTGTGTATGGGCGCGCGCGCGCGCGTGTTTCCTGTCCATACACGGTCCGTGGTTAATATCAACGTGGTCAATTCTAACGTATCTCTGTATCAAAAAGAATTAAAATTTTCGAAACGTGAAGACGAGCTAATGAAACGCGAAATACAAATAATGAGAAGAGAAAATGAATAATAATTACAACCGACGCAATCCATCATTGTAGCAAATGTTAAAGCAACGGTGCTGCGAACTGAAAATGTTACACCAAAAATCAGTTTAACAAGTCTGAAAGAAATGCTGTCTGATTTTGATGAAAGAAAAGGATCTTATCGTCGTTGGAAAGAGCAACTGTTGAGCTGTAAAAAAAATATATAATTTAGATGATAATTTCACTAAATTATTATTAAGAACGAAGCTAACAGGCGATGCTGCAGACTGATTTTATTCTGTACTTACTCATCTTTTACTGTGGACGAATTATTAAATAAAATAAGGATGATGTTTGACAGAAGAGAAAAACGATTATCACTCAAGAAAGAATTCGAAAATTGTATGTGGTTGCAAAGCGAAACATTCTGTGAGTATTTTCATAAAAAACTCATTTTAGCTAACAAAGTTCCCATAGATGAAGAAAAAATTGTAGATTATATGATCGAAGGAAACTGTCAAAGCTATTAAACATCGAGCTGTGATGCAATATTTTCCAAATATAGAAGCCATATTAAGAACGATGGAGGAAATTTCACTTTATCCCGATCACAAGATACAAAAGAAACAATCGTTTTCTAAAAAAAGAAACCAAACCAATGAGGCAGACAAGAAGATTGAAGGTGATCCGGAAGCGAAGCATGAACTCAAGTATTTCAATTGTAATATGATAGGTCACATAGCAGCTAAGATGCCGAAAAGAGAGAAAGGTGCGTGTTTTAAGTGTTATCAGGTGGGACACAAGTCCAAGGATTGTCCAACAAAAGAAGAGAACTGGCAATTCAAAGGATGCTGGAAAGAGAAAGAAGGATGTCAACAGCATGTTCGAAGAAGATGCAAATTTTCGTAGAGACATTTCGTACCAACTATGCGACAATAAAGGACAAATTAAGGTAGAAAATAACCTTACTTGATACCGGCAGTCCCGTAAGTTTTATAAAAGAAAATTTTGTGCTGATTGCAAGTGGCGACAACAATGCGACACTCGTTAAGACGATGTGAACCGAGATAATTGAAACAAAAATTCTTTTTAACTATGAATTCTTGCCGATATTCGAGGAACTTTGCCGCGAACTCTGGACATGCGGCGATGTAGTACGAAGCATTGCAAAACGAGCTTCCGGAGATGCCCACAACTGCTGCTTGGGCTCGAGTTGAAGACTTAAATTTAGGTTTCGATTTTTGCACCGCTGCGGAGATAGTTGACTTAAAGCTCACCGCTTCAAGAGCACGAATACGCCCTTCCAGGAAGAGTCCCAGCTATGTAAATGTTGCAAGTTCTATGGATTCACTCAATTGAAGCTCTCATGCCTCGAGAAGTTTTGCGTCCAATCGCCTTGTTATAAAATTGACCATAAAAATGTCCCAATGTTCAACGAGAGCACCGAGCGATTTGAGGGCACCAAGGGACTCTTTAACCGTGGATAGCAAAGTTTTAACATCACTACTCGATGCTTGTATAAGCGGCTTTAATTCAAAAAGACGATCAAGATTTGCTGTGACAACAATGCGCCAATTTTCATAGCGTATGGTAAGTGCTTCCCATGCACGCGAAAAATTCTCAGCAATTAATGTGATGTTTGCGAAAAATCTAGATGCTTCTCCTGATACCTGGTATTTGAGATAGTGCAGTTTTTCTACTGAAGGAATGTTTTATTTCGACACTACCATTGAAAGAAATAAATCGCAGAATGCTGGCCATTCGTGGTAATTTCCTGTAAACTTTGATAAGCTTAAAATAGCAAAAATGATAATTTAATTCAGTGTGCTCTTTCCTTAATTGCATTTTTAAGAACATAAATTTCTCGTGATAATATTAAATGGTCCTTCGAGCCGGATTACGCCTCTCAGTTTAAAGATAAACGGATTCTTTTATTCTCTGTGAGTTGCGCTTACGAGTTTCGATTTATCTTTGCCGAGAAAATCAAAGGTTAATTAATATCAATCATCTCGAATTTTTAAATTTCCTGAATCGCGAATGCTAGAGTGACGTGAAAATAAGTGCATTTGTGCCAGTGTCGCATATCAAGATCAAGTAGCCCATTGAACACTCTCAAATACATTCGGATCGATTGTGAAAAAACGACCTTTTCAAGCGCACAGCTCAAGCATTTGAAAACACAAAGAAGCTCGGAAGTGATAAATTAAATCGCTTTACCCTTAACGCCAAAATTCAATCTCTTAATATGGACTGGAACCGATTTAAAAATAATCATGATAAGCTGGTCGAAGTAATCACAGACATGCAAATATGAGTACTTTGTTGACCTATATGTCATATGCGAAGAATCGTATTTTGAGGCAAAGTCCAGCATAATGCAACTCCGTGCGTCATTGATGGAACATGAGGCAACAGATTTGAACAATCCAATCGCGCACTCTAGTGCATGTCGCTCATTGCCAAAAATATTATTGCGAGAAATTTATGTTCTTAAAATACAATTAAGGAGAGAGCACACTGAATTAAATTACCATTTTTGCTATTTTAACTATTTAAGAAGTTTATTATGATAGAGTTTGTAGCGTACAGAGAATTATCGATTGAGAGCGAAATGAACACGAGAACAATCGTTAACGAACTGTGTCGAAAATTAAATTATGAGAAAAGTCGAGACTAATTTGTATGAAAATATACAACGATTAAAACAGATCAGCTGAGCTGAGGGCCGCTTGGTGATGCGGTGCGAGCGCGATGAGATGATTACAGGACTTCAAAAGAAATGTAAACATCAACATATGATAAAAACTGCTCATAAGAAGTCGCTGCAATGATTCAACACGAATTCTATTTATAGCTTGATAATGCTGACAGTTAAATATTTTGATCAATCCGAGAGAATATGCTTGTATTAGTTTTTTAACAAATACTGATGTTACTGTACATGAGAATGATCATTTAACGGATGAAGTGAGAAATGAAATTATATATTATTCCCACTATTAACATGTTGTTTGCACACATTAAACCTTATTGCTATAACAGATTGCAAAAAAATTTTAGAAGATTCTAATAATGCCTCTTAAAAAAAATGTATTGCTCCACTTTTGTTAAATTAAACGCTTTTTGCAATATACTTATTGTTAGTCGTAATAGCATTTGATATTTATTTTAAAGAATGAAAATGTAAATTTTCATTACCTATTATTACGCGTTGGAATTTTCAGTATGACTCTATTAAAAAGATTCTTACTTATAAAACGAAACTTAAATTCTTAAAACAATTTATTATAATTATGTCTTCTTTAACAGCAATACTTGATATATTACAAGCCAAAAAAGTGACTTCTTTAGGTTTGATAACACCCATAATTATTGTATTAAAAAACAAGTTTATGAAATTCATACATTTATCATATGACGAACCACTTGTAGCTGAATTGATATTTGCCTTAGGAAAACGATTGAAATGTATTTATGTAATGTATTATGTAAATGTATTATGATTTCAACGTGTTTAAAAATAAGTAGTTCTTATTTGCTCTTTATTTGGCAAGACTCAAATTAAATTGGGTGCCGAAATAATAGGAGATTGTGGAAATGTAAATAAAGACCTTTTCTTGAAAGAAATTGATAATTTGCACTCTCAAAATATAGCTGTTTTTTAACAATAAATCGCATTCTAATAGTAGCAAAGATGAAGATTTTTTTTCATGATACAGATAATAAAAAGAGAGTTTCTAATTTGATACAATCAGATATTAGTAGTTATATTGAAGCATTGTCATATTTGGAATCAAAATAAAAAAAATTGAATTCCCTCCATTCTTATCCGAAAGTAAAAAGGATGTTCTTTAAATATAACATGCCATTATCATCATCTGGAACATCTCTCTCTTTAGTTCTGGACAATAAATTTGTCCCTCATAGAAATCGTTCGTCTGATGTCACTTCCGAAAAACTATTGTTTTTGCACAATGAAAATTTATAAATAAAAGTATGAATATATTTTTATATCCATTCTAATTTACAATTTTTTTTATGACATTTTTACATAAGTGACTTTAAAAATAATATTATCTGGAAATTATCTAGATAAATCACAATGTAATTTTATCTTTTCTAGATATATTTAAAACAAAATCATCTTCATCTAAGATAAATTTACATATTTTTATCTCATCTTTATATAGCTAATTCTAAAATCATCTAAGCACAACACTATGTACAATGCATCACTTCTTACTTCATTGATCTTGTTTTCATCATCGATCAGTCTTGGAGAATTTGAAATATTTCTTCAAGGTAACGGGTTTTATTGCTTCTATTCTTGCACTTTATCTGGTTTCGAATTCCAATTTAACAACTACAAACTACACGGCGTGTCTTAGTTTTTCTCAGCATTGTGTTGAACGAGAGAACATGTAAAAAGTTTCAACGATTCTAAAAAATGTAACTATTAAATTCTGCTTGGCTGCATATACACCCATCAAGTTGAGTAAGTAATTGTTGCAATTCACGAACATTGCTAAATTGTTTTTTTTCTCTTAGTCTTTGACAGATATCATTCTGTGTTCAGCCATCGCAACAGCGTTGTTATAGCATTGAGACCGACAATTTTGTAGCTCCATTTTGTCTTTCTCTAACTGCTTCAAAATATATTCAACCAAGCTCTCAGCATTCTTCTATCTGCTCTAGCTTATCTGATAAAACTAAAGAAGGAGTCTCTAACACGGACTGTTTTCTTCTCAAAATCAATTTCTACGTATCTCATTACTTCTGACATTTGCTCGCGATATGCTTGATCAGGAGTCGAATCAAACATGAGACCATAATACTTGGCTTTACAAATGTTTTGTAATAAACTCTGGCAAACAGTAGAATTAGATGGATGAACTTTGGACATCCAGTGAAAGATCATGGATCCGGGATGACTTTCCACATAAATAGGATGTTCTTTCATGACAGAGTCAAAGATGGTCAATAGTTTGAGTAAGACAAGGAAATTGGAAATTTATACCCATATTGGAATCATCGCTTAACTTGAATTTCCTCGCAAAATCAAGTTTTGAATCGCAAGAAATTTTATACAATGAAGGATTCTCATCAAAATGTCATGTCATTTCTGCTTTTCTCATCCAATTTGTGACCAAAATTGCACGTCAATAACTATACTGTTTGTAACTAAATTTCGATCCACAGTGAAGCATTCATGTTAATTCTTAGCATTTTCATGAATTGATAGTAGCGATAGTGCGAGAACGTTCATCTACAGCGCGGCTCATCGCGCGCTCGGCTACAGATCGGCGATAATTGACTAGACTTTACTCAATAATAATTCTTTTATTAAACGTTATAAAAAAATAGTACAAGACTTTTCTCCTCTGTTTTACCTGCTCTACCTGCACACATCGGGTGATGCGATTGATTCCGGACATCCTGTATACAGACTGTTTGATAATAATCGCCCTACCTGTAATGTGCAGATAGAGTGGATTAAATCAAGTAGAAAAATCCTTTACTATTTTTTTGTATAACGCTTAATAAAGAAATTATTATTGAGTGAAGTCTGGCCAATCATCACCGATCTTTAGCCGGGCACACAATAGTATTGATCGATGAGCCGCGCACCTAATAGTATGAGAACGCTCCACCGCTACAATAGCGCACCACTACCAGGTGCGCGGTTTACTGATATGCATCTGGCTAAAGATCGATGCTGATTGGCCAGACAATACTCAATAATAATTATTTTATTAAACGTTATAAAAAGAAATGATAAAGAACTTTTCTGCCTAAATTAATGCGCTCTATCAACATATTACGGGTGGAATGATTATTATCAAACACCTTGTGTGTGTGTGTGTGCGTGTGCGTGTGCGTGTGCGTGTGTGTGTGTGTGTGTGTGTGTGTATACACAGGACAGGCCATTTTAATTATCTACTGAAATATCTTAAAATCTATAAGTTTAAGACAAAAATGTTTTAGACAAAAGTTGTTTGGTTGATTTTGAAGGAGTCATAAGATGATACCATTGGTTTGACCTTGAAGAGTTACACAGTGCATTTAAAAAGTTCCGGAGATGATTGTTTTGGGGATATATTAACTGCGTTATCTCATTGTCTATATCGAATCTAGTTACTATGATGTCTCTTGAATCTGCCATATTTTTTTTGCCACGATTGAGCCAATACTTTAAAGTTTGCATGCATTTAAAATTTTAAAAAATTTTTACGTTGTCACAATTTTCAAAATAGAATCATAAAGTTTTTATTTAAATATGAAAAAATTGCAATAAAAACATTAAATCATGTAAGAGACATTTGTCTCTTGAATGAAAAGATTGTCTAACAGGTAATAAAGTGCTCTTGTAGGATACATTGTTTAAGAGTTGCCATGAGACGCTTGAGGATGATACGAGAAAAGAACACTTTTTTATAGAAATGTCAAATGTGTGCGCGCGCTTGTTGCACAAAATAGTCGATTGACGATCAAAATGTCGTACTAATTCAACATTAGTACGTAGGTAATGTTCACACTGTGTCATATTTGGGAAAAGAAAAATGTGTACGAGCTTCATTCCGCTCTTTGATACCGGAGCAGATACAGTAGCGCGTTGCAGAGATACAAAATTGAATGTTGAATGAGCCGATACGGGTGACTTCCTTTTGGACACGTAACGATTGGACACTTTCCGATTGGACATGCATTATTGGACACGTTTTATTGGACACTACCCGATTTGACACCGTACGATTGGAAACCACACGATTAGACACCGCATGATTCGACATGACACGACTGGACGCGGCACAATTGAACAAAGTTGTAAACCCATTTGAAACCTCATTTTGCATTGAAAAGTATATGCGTAGAGGCAGCATGTTTTGCCTCCCCTCGTTCGGGGGGCTCCACTATCATTAAAATTAGACACATAGGTTTGCTTTGAACATCGTTTTGCATGGAAAATTGTAAATCCATGTGGAACCTCATTTCGCGTGGAAAGTTGTAAAATCTATTGTTACATCCGCGCTTCGAGTTTTATCGAAATACACGTCACAATCCGCACACTCATTCCGCGTCGCAAATAATAACACCTATTATTAAATAAGTAAAGGAACTTTAATATTAAAACAGAACACAGAATACACAAAACAAAACAGATAAACCCAATACAAAAAGAGAATGGGATCAATCGCGGAAACGTCCGCATCGAATTGAATCCGCCGCGAGACTAAGATGGCGACTTAAAACATCTAAATGTTAGCCGTTGTTATAAACATCTTCCTTAGCGATGCTTCAAGGAATCATCTTCCGAAGATGGTACAGCACATCAGCACAGGCGACACGCAGGGACGGACAAACAGAAGGCGGACGTAACACTATGTTAAAATCTCATTTCCTAACCTAAAAGTGCGATGTTCAATTGTGCAGTGTTCAATCGTACGGTGTTTAATCGTGCGGTATCTAATATGATGTCAAATCGGGCAATGTCCAATAAAACGTGTCCAATAATGCATGTCCAATCGTGCGGTGTCCAATCGTTACGTGTCCAAATGGGTACTACGCGCTAGACAATCTTTTTCAAATGCATCTTGCATCATTTAATATGTTTCTGTTGCAATTTCTCCATATTTAGAATAAAACATTTCTATTTTAAAAATCGTGACAACGTAAAAATTTTTAAAAATTTTAAACGCATTCGTCTCTCATACCTCTTTCATTCCCTTTCTCTCTTGACAGGTGAGTTGATATGTAGATGTGTATTCTTGTCGCTCTGTTTTTGTGCGCCGATGTCTGCCGCTTTTTGCTCTTCGGGCAAATTAATTCTTTTTTAGAATTTGTCAAGGGCTTTCTCTGCTTGACTTTTTGGTACACGCAATTTCTGTACTAATCAATTGACCGGGCTGTTGGACCGTTTCTGAGATTTTCGACTGGATTTTTCTTGGAGTGAATCTTACTGTGATTATTTTTCGACTTAGGCATATTTTTGTTTACGAGTGAAGGATAGATGCTGGCGTGGGCGATAGTGGACAGGTTGACAGTGGCGTAGAAAGAAGGGGATTTACAAGACAGTCTTCGAGCACGGCACTATTAAATCTTTCAGATATATCAGAGAGAGCAAATATTGATGCAAAAATACCTCGAGAGTAAATGCACTTAGGGCTACGGTAAATAGACAAACTGAAGCTGTATCTAAGCTGCTTTTGTCCAGTAAGGAAACGCTGGAAAAAAGAGGAATTATCGAGTCTGCTTTTCGTGCATGCAGAGATGCTTTTATGGAAGTGCCCACGGTTTTGACCAGTTTAATTGATGAGAGATCAACATCTACGAGCTGTATAGCGGTGGCTATTAAGAAGGTTGTTGTGGAGATAAGATGACTTTAATAAAAAAGCAATAAATAATGTGAGGAGTAACATTATTTTTGCGGGAGCTTCACGTGAGAAGAGCAAATCGTATGCATCTGTTGTTGGTGCTTCAGGATCTGAGGTACATGTCTCGAGAGGTCCGACGGTGGAGATGTTTGACACCAGCTTTCTGGTTGTGCCGAATGAGAATAAGAGGGATAAAAACGTCTCATCTCAGATCACTAAAGATACCTTGTGCAGGGTTTTAAAACCGGCTAACTATGGTTTAAAGGTCAGGAGGATATCTTATGCTCTAGATAACGGCGTCAGGGTTGAAGCATTCTCTCCTGACATTGAGAAGATCAAGGTTCATCCTGGTCTTGCGAGAGCTGGATTGACGGTGCGTGAGAACATGAAATTGAATCCTAGGCTTATTATACACGGAATTCCTGCTGATATGTCGGCTAAAGAGATTGAGAATGAGCTTCTGGCTCAAAACGTATGATGTATCTGCGAATGACGTGAAGATTGTTTATATTTTTACGCCAAAACAAGACAGGAGCATTACCAGCTGCATACTGGAGGTCATATCAGCGGTACGAAGGACCTTACTCGGAAATGGACGGATCTACTTGCGCTATTCTGCCTGCTTATTTGCGGATCATGTGAGAATTGTGCATATGTTATAGATGTCTCTCGTTTGGTCATATTGCTAAAGATTGCAAAGGTAAACCTTCTTGCGGACATTTCTGAGGCTCATAAGATGAAGGACTGCAAGAATAGAGATCAACCACCTAAGTGTCTGTGAGAGTCATCATGTATTTCATTATGATTTGGCTTACTCCGCTATGGATGCTGCAAAATATTCGATACTGGGTAGAAGAGTTAAAGACAAAACCCCAGCCAACACCAGCTATGAATGATATAGCAAATGACTTTGGGGACCTTAAAATTTGTCATGTCAATTGCCAATCGCTCTTCGCTCATCTGGATGAGTTTCGTCACTACTTCTGCAGTGCTGATTTTTACATCATTTGTATGTCGAAGACGTGGCTTCGGCTTGCTATTACCGATGCTATGCTCAGACTGCCTGGATATTCTCTCTTTAGGTATGATAGAGTTGGAAGATCTGGAGATGGAATGGCATTTTATTTGACGGATTATTTTTGCGCCTCCTTTCTTTGTTGCTGTGATGGATGTAACGGGTAGTCCAGAATTTATTATGGCAGAGATTATATTTAACAGATCTAAACTTTTGATAGCGGTGGTATATCGACCTCCGAACTCAGGTTATCCGAACAAGTTTTTCCAGTCATTTTTGGAATTCAAGGTAAACTATAGGCACTCGGTCATTCTAGGAGACTTCAATGCTGACATGAATCAAAATCTTTGATAGCCAGCAACTTGGCTTCTTCATCTTTGAGTCAAGCTTATATTTGGTGCCGTTCATGTTCACTCATCACCTGAGGAACTCCAGCACGCTGTTAGATCTGTGCATTATTGATGACAGGTATAGGTTCAAAGAATTTAGTCAACGTGGAGTGGCATTTCTATCAGCATATGATCTTATCTTTTTAAGATAGGAGATTAAACTGCAGCATCGTCATGGGAGGCTTGTAGTTTGCAGGGATTGGAGTGACTTTGACGCAACATCTTTCCAATCTGATGATGGTGACATCAACTGGACTGACGTGTCGGTCTCGGATAATATAGATAAAAAAATTGATATTTTTTGCACTAAATTACTCAATATATTTAATGCGCATGTGCCTTTAAAAAGTCGATACTTCAAGAATTTGCCTGCCCCATGGTTGATTGATGGAATCCGTATGGTGATGCCGATAGAGATCTGACCAGAAGAACTTGGCGCAGGTATAAAAATGACGTATTTTATGGTCAAATATTTTGCCAGTTTTTATGCTGATCTTCAAGCCTACATTCATTGTGAACCAAGAGATCTGACACTATCTGAAAGGTCAACGAGGACATTCTGATGCTATTCTGGGCTGGTCTATTACTAACAGATTCATCTTAAACTTAAATAAGACTCAGGCTATAATTACGGGAACATCGAGATTTGTCAAAGCCATTGATCTGAGTACACTTCCTGAGATAAGAGTGGATGGGTCCACGATTAAATATTTCTACATCTATCAAATATCTTGGTGTCACGATCATGAATACTTTATCTTGGGAAAAGCAGGTTACTAATATGACAAACAGAATCCATTCAGCTCTATATCAATTAAAACTGTGTAGGCATCTATTGCCGGAAACTCTTAAATCTAAGCTCATCATTTCACTGATCTATCAACATGTTGATTATTGCTGTGCAGCTTATACGAACATGACAACCAAACAAAATCTGAGACTTCATAGAGCAGTGAATGCTTGTGTCAGATTTATCTTTAACGTGAGGACCAATGAGCACATTACATCTTATTATCTAAGACTACGTTGGCTTAATGTGGATGCTAAAAGAGCTTACTTTGTTGGATGCCTATTATATAAGATATTAGAAACTAAACAACCAAATCTTTTACACTCCAATTTCAACTATAGGATCATAACAACGGACCGTATCACTAAGGCTCCGAGAGATATGCTATTTCTGCCACAATGTAGAACTGAATTATATAAACGGTCTTTTAGGCTCACATCGGCTAGGTTTTGGAATGGTTTTCTTCAGGCTATTCGGAGTGCGACTGGCGGACTTTAAACAAAAGTTCTATTTGCAGTTGCTCATCTGTGCCTCTTCATGATTGGAATATAAATAGGAATGTTTCTTGAATGCTCAGTATACTATTGCATCTCTCTCTGGTATACCTTAAAGATTATCAACCACAACGTACATATTTACATATAAGCATATTCTTTGCATGTTTAAGAACATTGCGCACACATTGTTACTTTTAATATATTTTTTCTTTTTCTTTTTTTTTAATATATTATTGTTTATGGCGCTTGGAATTTTGTCCCAGAGTGCTTAATAAATAAAGCTTTCTCTCTCTCTCTCTCTTCTTCCCTAACACTCTTTCCTGTATTCACATTTGCACTGCTCACGTCTTACATACCTACTGCCATTTCTCCTCTTCTTCTTCTCCCTCACTTCCCTTTTTCTCCCAATCTTCTCCCTTTCTTGCTCTTTCTACCTCTTTCATCCATTCTTCTCCCCCTCCGTCTCTTCTTAACATTCTGCCCAACATATTCTGCCAACTCTCCTCCTTTCCTTCTCTTTTCCTATACATCCTTCCCATACACATGCTCCCATGTTTCCTTCTCTCCCCTTTTCTTCTTTTCTTCCTCCCAGTACCTACCTTCTATTTCGTTTCCCAGCCTGAATTTAATTACCCTTCTCCATCTTTCTGTCCATCCTCTTTTTAAGTAATCTGGTACTCCTTTTTCTCTCTCTTTATTATACCATCTACTATATCTTGAGTCCCTTAATTTCCTCTCTTTATCTTTCTCTTGCTTTTCCCTATTCCTTATGTCCAACACTTTATATTCTATTTTCTCTTCTTCCTGTACCCCTCTTTCTCCTAAAAAGTCTTCTTCCTTTCTTTCTTGTTCCCAGCTCCCCATTATTTTCTCCTTTCTCCATCTCTTCTTTCTCTCCTCTCAGCATCTTCTTGCTATTTCTCCTCCCTTTCCTTCTTCTAACTTCTTCTCAAAATTACATGTCTTTCCCGCTCTCCCCCTCATTAGCTGTCTCACTAATTCTTCCCTTATCATATATCCTGGTGTTTTCCAATCCAGCTCCATTGTCCATCTCATATACCTCTCATGTATCCCCTCTATCCCTTTTCTTTCTTTCCAGCCCCAGATTTCCGCGCCATATCCCCATTACCGTTCATACCAGCGTATCGTATGATCACATTCTTCTTTCCCAATCCTTTTCCCATAACCTCTTTTCTATAGCCCATATCTCCCTCATCACTACTGCCGCTCTTCTTCCTCTTTCTCTCACATGTGCCTCCTGTTCTCCATTCTTCTGCATTGTGTATCCTAAGTATATAAATTCCTTTATCTCCTCTAGCTTTTTTCCTTTCCATCTGTAGTCCATTTTTTTCTTTCTATCTCCTCCTTTTCTGAACCTCATTACCTTTGTTTTTTCTGGATTTAATTCTAAGCCCTTCCTCTCTTAGATATCTTTCCAATCTACTCAGTATTTCTCTTATATCCTGTTCCTCCTCTGCCAGCATAGCTATATCGTCTGCGTACGCTAAGGTATAGAGAAGCCTTCACTTGCGCACAGTACAATTGGACACGTTGCAATTTCACACTGTGTTATTAGACACATAAAGTTGCGCACCGTTCGATTGGACACATTTCATTTGCGCACAGTTTGTTTAGACACATTTCATTTGCGCACTGTTCAATTGGACACCGTTACTTTTGGATACAACACATATTTTTGTATAATTTAAAATATATACACACGCATGTATGCATGTATAATTTTGAAATTTTTTGACATTTATTATTAATTTCATTTGGTTAATAAACATTTATTACACAGTTTGTTTACACACAGTTCTTTTGCGCACATTTGATTTGCGCACATATCTTTTGTGCACATATCTTTTACGCACATTTCTTTTGCGCACATTTCCTTTGCGCACATTTCTTAAGCACGCACACAAACACATACACTCACGAGTGGGTGCAAGGGAAACCTTCGGCTCCCCTTCCGCATCCACCCCGCCGGTAGGCTAGGTGGAACTCGCTTTACAATTTCCAAAGTACATGCTACAATGTCCAATCGGACCCGAAATGTGCGCAAAAGATATGTGCGCAAAAGAAATATGCGCAAAAGAACTGTGTGTAAACAAACTGTAACAAATATTTATTTACCAAATAGAGTAATAATAAATATCAAAAAATTTCAAAATTATACATGCATACATGCGTGTGTATGTATTTTAATTTATACAAAAACATGTGTTGTGTCCAGAAACGTGTCCAATTGAACAGTGCGCAAATGAAATGTGTCTAATATCACAGTGCGCAACTTGTGCAATTGTATTGTGCACAAGTGAGCCACTCCCTAAGATATATACTTTCACCTTCCCTAGATATACTTCTCTCCAACCACCTTTCGCCATCTCTTTCTCTAAGTCCACTAATAATATGTTAAATGACATTGGGCTCAGTGGGCATCCCTGTCTCACCCTTCTCGCTGTCCAGAACTCTCCTCCTTGTCGTTATCTTACCTTAACTTTGTTCCTAGTTTTCCTCAGCATTTCCTCTACTCTGACTACCAGTTCTTCTCTTGTCTCATTGCTCCTACTAGGATCTTTCTATCTACTGAATTGAACGCCGTCCTTAAGTCTACAAAAACTGCATTTTTCCTCGTTTTTTCTCTAACTGTCTATATATAAATAGTACAGTGCATATATTTGGTCCACTGTCCCCATTCACTTCTTAAATCTCGCCTGACTTTTCGAAAGCATTTTTTTTCCTCCATCTCTACTCTTAGTCTTTCTCCTAGTACCGCCGTGTATATTTTGTACGACGATGGCATTAATGTTCTCTCCCCCATAGTCTTTCGTTTCATCTCCTCTCCCCTTCTTTACTATCGGCACTATTATTCCTCCTTCCCATTCCTTCAGCCATCCTTCCTCCTTCCACACTCTTTTGCAAACCTCCCATGCCCATGTTTTTTGTTTTTTCTTCTCTGTATTTCCGCGCCGTTCGGTATCTCGTCTCTTCCCATCGCTTTTCCATCCCTCAGCCCCATAATCACCCTTTTTATCTCTCCCCATTCTAACTCCGTCTCTTCTCTGCAGTCTCTCCTCTCCTTTCTTCCTCTCATTACCCTCCCTTTCACTTCCCCTAGTAATAAAGTATTCCTTTCATTCTTCCAATTTTATTTCCTCATTTACTTCGTTCTCTTTTCTTTTCTTTGCACATTTCCTTATATCCCTTTTTCTTTTCTCTATATTCTCTATTTTTCCTTCTTCTCTTTCCCTTCTCCATTTCCTTAATTCTTTTCTTACCTCCTTCTTCCTTTCTTTATAATTCTTATCTCACCACCCTCTTTTATTTCTCTTTTCTGTGCTTTCTCTCCTTTACATCCTTTCATCGTACATCCTTTATTCTTTTTACATTCTATTTCTTCTATTTCCTCCTGTATCTCTTTCTCTCCATCCTGTAATCTTTCTAATTTTTTCTTGTTTCATCCCCTTATTGTTTTCCCTTTCTCTTTCCTCCTTGCTTCTTTCCTTACTTTTTCCTTTAGCTGTGCTATTACCGAGTGGTGATCTGAAGCTACCTCCCCTCCTATTTCTAATCTCTCAATCCTTTCTCTAACCTTCCATTCTATAATGTAATCAATAACTATTTCTCTCCTTCCCCCGGTGTATGTAAATTCCCCTTTCTCATCCTCTTTTACACTTTCATTTAATATTGACCACCCTTTATTCTCTATGCAATCTATCAGCATTCTTCCCTCTCCATTTATTTTCTTGTCTTTTGATCTTCTTGTCCTCTTCTTAAAATTTCCCCCTATCAATGTCTTGACTTCCTCCTCCCCTTTTTTCATCCTACCTTTTAAATCCTCTAATTTTTTATCTATGTTTTCATTTACATATACGCCTATTATTCTCCAGCTCTCATTTCCTACTCTTATATTATTCTTCCTTTCTCCTCTTCTTCACCCCTTGTCTCTTTTTTTATATCCTCCTTAACTCCTATCAACATCCCTCTCCCCTCGCTCTTTCCATTTATTTCTTCTCTTGGCTCTGTACTTTCCACGTAAATTTCTTTGGAAGTTTCTCCTTTAACTTCCCCCATTCTTTCTCCTCTATCCATGTCTCTGACATGATTATTACATCCCATTCCTTCACTCTCTACCAAAACTCTCTGTCTTTGTTCGCTATCCTTGCTACGTTCCAAAACCCTACCTTCCATATCTCTTCCTGCTCAGCCCTTTCTCTCCCGCCTCTCTCTATTCCTTTCCCTCTCTTACCAACTCCTAGTCTTCCCCCTGTCCACTCCATATCTTCTCCTTATTGTTTCTTAGTCTCTTCTCTTCTTCTTCCCATTTCCACCATTTCCTTTCTATTTGTATTTTTCCATAATTCACTCATATTCTCTTTTCCTTCTTTTTCTCCTCCTTGCTATATCCTTTAACTTCCATTTCATCTTTCGCTCCCTCCACTTCAAACCATCGTCAATTCTTATCTCCCTGTCCTTGATTGCTCTTATCTTTCTCTTTCCCTCTATTTTATTTTATTTAATTATCATCACCCCTTTCTCTCCCTCATTCCTACTTTCTACACTTCTTATCTCCTCTATCTCCGTCTCTACCGCTAACTCCTGTATTAGTTCCCTCATCTTCTCCACTTCTTTAACCCCTCCTCTGATTCCTCTAATCACTATGTTCTTTCTTCTTTCCTCCCTCTCTTTTTCTCCATTTTTTTCCATTTCTCCATCTCTCTTATCTTCCTTTCCATTTCTCACCCTTTTCCTACTTCTTTTCTTTCTTCCTTTAATTTTCATTTGTCTACTTCTAGTTCTAAAAGCTCTACCTTTTTCTTTAACTCTTCTCTTTCTTATCCTTCTCCCATATCTTTTCCCTTTCATCTAACGTCATTTTAACCAATCCCTCCAACTCCTTCATTTCCTCATATATGCCCTCTAAATTCTTCCTTTAATGTTTCCCTGATTTCCTGTATTTCTTCCCTCATTTCTCTTCTCTATTCGTCTTTCATCTTCTTCAGCCAATTCTTCTCTTCCTTTCCCCTTTCTATTAACTCTTATTGTGGTGACTCTCACATTTTGCCAATAACGCTGATTACCTATATGGCCTGCTCAATCTCCTGACTTATTACAATCTCCTCTGGACTTCTTTTTGTGTGGAATTTTTTGAAGTTTCATGTATACATTTATACAACACAGAAAAGTTGTAAAAACAATACATAAATATTTCAATACAACAATAGGGTATTGCATATAAATTGTAGCAAAATGTTGCTACAATGTTGTTATAATATTGCAGTAAAATTAAGATGTCCGCTCTCAATAACATTGCAATATAACATTATAATAATATTATAATGCAATATATTAATAATAATGTAATATATAAGTGCCTTTCTGATCTTAATTTATACATTTTAATCAAATTGGATTATATAAACTTCTCGCAAAAATTAGAGAAATACTTCATTTTTCTTAAAAAATAGGCAATAATTAGAGAGCTATAACTTTGTTAAAAATAAACAAAATTTGAAACCAAAAAAAGTATTTCAAAATTTAAAATCTCTACTTTCGAAAAATTATTTTTTTTTAATTTCTGTGAATTTGATAATTTCTACTTTTTTACAACAAATCTCACAGCTATTTGGAAAATATATTTTAAAATGCAGAGTACTTAAAAGTACAAAAAAACATAACTAATAAATTTTTTTATTGTTGTACGCAATTGTTTTTAGATTGAAATAAAAAAGGGAAAAATTGTTAATTTTAACGTTATTTGATCTATTTGTATAATGTCTACATATTTTTAAAAAAGGATTGGCATATATATATTTGATAGAGCAAAGTCTCGTATAACTAAAAATAAAGTAAATTTTGGGAATTAAAAAAAAATAATTTAATAGATTTTGTTAAAACTTTAGAGTATTTTAATTAACATTTAAAAAAATAGAAAATGATCTTTTTGTTGTAAAAAAAATGGTTATAATTAAAATTATAAAGGTATTCCATAGCGCCTTGGCGTCGGTCTCGCCTGAAATAAAATTTGAAAAAATTTTTTTTTATATGCTTCCAAATGACTCCTGCTTTTGTTTGACTTGTAATTTTACACATAAATTCTAAATATGAAATATGAGAAATAAATTGTGCGTGATCCCAACTTCGGAAAATGAAAAAAAAAAAATAATAATAAGATAAAACTTATCAATACATAGGTTTGAATTGAACTTCGCTTTGCGTGAAAAATTGTGAACCCATGTGAAACCTCGTTTCGCATAAAAAGTTATAAACCCATGCGAAACCTCATTTTGCATTAAAAACTATATGCATGTTTGCGGATATTTGCGCCGGTGATTGCTTATATTGCTCGCGGTTGACACAATTAATATGTTATCCGCATAGCAAAAGATGTAATATCCTTTCTCGAGGCGAACACGTAAAACATAGTCTACACAACATTTCATAAGAGAGGACCCAGCACGGATCCCTGAAAGATTCCGGCAAAAACCAGTTCCGCCCCCTTGCTCCACTATCAAAATACTAGACATATAAGTTCGCGTTGAATATCGTTTTGCATGGAAATTATAAACCCATGAAATCTTGCTTTGCGTGGAAAGATGTAAACCCCCATGTGGAACCTCACTTCGCATTAAAAAGTATTTTTGTGGAGGCAGTGTGTTCTGCCCCTGTCTGTCTGGAGAGTTCCATTACCATTACCTAGACACATAAGTTAGGATTCAAACTTTTTTTTGTCCCGATCAATCTAAATTTTACACATAAGTTATTTTTGATGAGGAATAAAATGAGCGTAGTTCCACATTCAGAAAATAAATTTTTTTTATGATAGCATTTATCGATTAAAATTGATTCTATATGATATACAATGGCAGCAGTGGTCATTCCGAAGAATATTTTTTTTTTAATAAGATTACGTTATGGATTATGGATGAATCACATTATACAAAAAAATGGAGCTTGGTTAGAGAGCGTGTAAATGAGTGGTCACATGTTTTGAGTGTGAGACAATTTTTAGTAGATATTAAACATATAGCGAGTAAGAAGAGGCTTATAAATTAAGTAACAAAAAAAGTGAAGCAAGATGTGTCAAAGAGGAAATAGGAAAAGAATATAGAAAATTTAAAGGGAATACAGAATTACAGGGGAAGAAAGAAAAGTATCAGATAGTAGTGCAGAAGAAAATAGGGAAAGCAGAAGTAGTAGATTTAAAGGTTCGAATAGATCGATAATTTAGATAATTTAAGTACTACAAAGATAGAAGAAATAAAAAGGATGATAATAGAAAAGAAGAGGGAAAAGAGAAGATATAATATAGTGATAAAAGGGATAAATATAAAGGATCTAGCTAGAAATGAGAAAATGGGCGAAAGATTTTTTGAAGAGTAGGTTGGCAGTAGACTGCAATAATAAGTTAGAATAAATGGCCTGTGATACTAATAAAACTAGATAAGAAAAAGGATAAGAGAATGGTGATGGAAAAATAAGTTGAGAAGGGAAAAGAAAATTTTATAGAAAATAATTTAACGTGGGAGAAAAGAAAAAAACAAGAAAGGAAAGGTAATTAGAAATGTTAAAGAACAGAAAAGAAAAAAGGAGAATGTGAAGGCTGGATATGCTGGAATTAGAAAGGGTGTGAAAAATATAGATATAGGAAGAAGATAGAAAAAAAATTAAATAGGGAAAGTACGAAGGAAAAAGAGAGAGAGGTGGAAGAGAAAGAGAATGAAAACAGGAAGGAAAGAGAAGATTTTTCATAAACCAAGAAGTGAAAAGAAATAAAAAGAATAGGAGGGAAGAAAATAAAGGCAAAAAGTTATATTTTGGAATGTTACAGGAATAGGAAGTATAGAGAGATTTTTGGAAATACATTAGGGAGTTTGATTTTATTAGTTTAAGTGAAACTTGAATAAACAAAGAGAGTTGAAAAAAGTTGAAAGCCTAAGCTACATGAAAAGATGTAAGTATGCAGTAAAGGAAAAAAGAAAGAAAAGAGCAAAAGTTTACAATAAGTAAGAGAAGAAATTGAAGAAGCAAAGCCAATAAGATAATAGATTATGAAGAGGAAAAATTTGTGAATATAGAAATTGAAGAGAGAAAAGATACGTTACATATTAATGTGTATAATAAGGAAAGAGAGATAATAAGGATAGTTGAAACATTTTAGAAGAAAAAATAAAGAAATGGATAGAGAGAAAGGAAAATAAACGATTCATAATAGGAAGCGATTTTATTTAGATTTCATATTAGAATAGGAAAATTAAAAGGGGGAAAGAAGGAGAAAAGAGATAAAGAGGAAAAGTAAGGATAGAATGATAGGAAATGAAGGAAAAAATTTGATAGAACATATTAAGGAAAAGGAATTATGTGTTGAATGGGTCGAAAGGGGATTGGGAAGGGGAATATAATATACAGATATGAGAATATAATATATAGATATAATACAGTGATTGATTATGTTTTGTGTGATAAAAAAGCGAAAGTATGAGAAAGAAGAATTTCAGGTAGATGACAGTGGACTCAGACCATATATGTCAATTACGGTAACATTAGAAAAATAAAAGAAGAAGAAAAAGGAAAGAGAAAAGGAAAAAAAGAAACAAAGAAGAAGAGAAATGGAATATTTGTTAGGATAAAGAAATCCATGCAAAAATATAAAAAAAAACGAAAAAAACATCATGGGAAACGGATAGGCAATACATAGCAAAGAGGAGCCAATACATAGCATACAATTGAGGAAAAATAGAATAATCTTAAATATATAGTGCATGAGGTTATGATAAGGAAAAAGATGATAACGAAAAGAAAAGAGTTAGGTCGCGAAGATTGATAGGATAATGCAAGGGAAAAAAGCGATATAAAGATGTAAGAATTGGAGAAAAGGAAAAATGAGAAGAGAGAAATATATTTATTTAAAAAAAAAGAAGAGGCTAAGAAATCTTGCAAAAAGGAAACAAAGAGAAAATAGAAAAAAAGAGAAGTTGATAAATTTAATAAATGCAACGGAGATATGGAGTTTTATAAATAAAAAGAGAAAGAAAAGGAATGGAAAGAAAGGGATTATAAGTGTAGAAGAGTGAAACAAAAAAAAAGATAAACCATTTCATGATTTTGATGTCTCTCTTATCATAGAAACATTTCTTTTCAATATGATGGTTCTATTGTCATAGGACAAATAAAGAATCTAGAGAATTTTCAAAGGAAATAATAAGAATGAGAGAAAAATAAGCAGATGGAGGAAGAGGAAATATGGGATGCAGTAAAGAAATTTAAAAAAAAGAGAGAGACAGTAGATATAAATGGGATACTCATGGGGGCTTGGAAATTTGGAAGAGGCACAGTGAAGAAAGGCTTAATGGAACTTCTAAGACAGATTTGGAAGAAAAGTTACATACTTAAGAATTGGAGAAGATCGATAATAATTCCATTCTGCAAAAGGGGAAATTCAAACAGAGCAGGCATATATATATATATATATATATATATATATATAGAGGTATATCCTTGCTCGGTCTATAAAATTTATTCTGAGATTTTGAGAAATAGTATTGAAAGAAGAATCAAAAAGGTTGGATTTGCTATTTTTCAGTATCCAAGCAAGTTTTAGAAAAGGAAGAGCAATGATAAACAATATTTTCGTATTAAATCATATAATACAGAGCGAGAAGAAGAAAAGAAATAAGAAAAGAAGAGTCTAGGCATTATTCTTAGATTTAAAAGCAGTCTTCGATAATGTGGAGCGAGAGCAATTATGGAAAATATTAAAAGAAAAGATGTAACAATTTTATCTGGAGAATAGAAAGGATATATGAAGAAATGAAGGTAATAGTAAAAAAGAGATTTCAGAAAAGTTTAGAACAACGAAAAGAGTATGGCAGGGATGTGTGATGAATTCACTTCTGTTAATTTGTATATGGAATATTATTTATGAAGAGATCCACCCAACCTTTCAATGTTATCTGATACTTATATTTTTATATCTACTTGTATTCTGATACTTAGATTTTACTGAAATTTACACAAATTGTAGTCCTGAGTATCAAAAATAAAATCGTTGCCCAAACCTTTTGGCTCATGACAAGCTTTCTATTAACAGGAGCTTGAATTTTTATCATTTGGGTTATCACGTTCAATTTCAAATGCCGATAAGTTTCCGTAGACTATTCCGATTTAAAAAAAAGGTAGTGATTTCGAAAGATCTTTTTACACTCTTTAATTTTATAAAATTATTTTTTATTATAAATCAAAATTTAAGATTTTTAAGAAACAAAATAAAAATAGTTTTTCTCAAATTTGGACATCTTCGATCTTTTTGAAAAAATCTTAAAAAAAATAGAAATTTTTTCCTTTAAAACGAGCTCAGGATCAAAATGGACAGAATTTTAGTTTTCAAAATATAAAATGCAAAATTAGGAGATTGTTTAGATATTTAATATTGTAATGCGGTAATTTTTCCCGACGATCGGATCGGCTCGTCGACGTCCAGGTTTGGGAAAAGGGGAGCCTCAAACTTGCGAGAACACGTGGATCGAGCAAAGAAACTGATTTATTCAAACTATATGTACAATATATATAGGACGCGTACTGGCATATAGTATCACGCTGTAACTCTGTTTACAAGGCGCGAAGTGAGCTCTGTGAAGTTGACATCCCCAATTGCAAATTTTTATAAAATTATAATAGCATTCGTTTGTCTACGATTTGTCCACATTTCTCCAACAAAAAATTTTGTTTGTCTATCTCCCAAAACACAGTTATGACAGAAAAAAGATTTTGAAAAAATTTCATCATTGCACCTCTATAAAAAAGTTTTTTTAATTTCAAAGCTCCAAACGATTGTTCACGTTTGTCCACTAAAAAATTTCGTTTGTCCACCTTCTCAAAATAGTTGCAACAAAAAAAGTTTGAAAAAATTGTATTAGTAGCACTCCCAATTGCGAATTTTTATAAAATTCTGATAGCATTCGTTTATCCTCAATTTGTCCACATTTATCCACACAATTTTCGTTTATCCACCCACGGAAACATGTACATATATATAAATAATTATAATGAATTATAAACAATTAAAATGAAATAATTAACAATAACGGCTCTGTTGACTTCTAACAGCATTTTCTTACAACTGCATTTTGTCTCATGACTTCCAGGTTTCATTCAATGAAATCCAGGTATTACAAAACAAAACTATGTTTTAGGAACTAAATGTTATTTAAAAAATATATATAATTGATCATAGATGCGCTGCGGACTTCTAACTGTGTTTCTTGCCAATTTACATTCCTCATGCCCTCGCGCGCGTGAGTGTGTTTGTGTAAAACGAGTTATCTTATAATAAATATACATTTTGCATTTATGTATTATGGTTTTGGTAACAGTGTTTTATTTTTTATCTGCATAATACACATGTTATAATAACACAGCATGAAATTTTATAAACAAGTTTAGTTATGAACAATTAAAATGGAAAAAATTTTTCTATTTTATTTTAGTAAAATAGAAATGTGCCGGCCTCGCTCTACGATTGCCCAAGCTTCACGTTACGCGGCATACGGCGAATCCCGCGTCACTACTCGCATGCGAATTCGCATCGCTGAGTAAAAAATATAAGTGAGGCGCCGAGATCTTCAGAACTCTCTGCGTCTTTTTTCTCGAGCCCACGACGATTGTGATACTCATCATTTTTCAGATCACGATCTCTAGCGCGTCTTCAAGCTTTCTATTATACGGAACGTATTTTATATCTTTTGCTTAACGTTTCGCTCTCGCCGACGTCATTAATGCTCGGTTTCAAAACAAAGTCTTAGCGGCGCCTGACCAAATCCTCACTATTGCCTTGCATTCGATAATAGCTTGAATAACTACAACTCCTTGATTCCATTTTAAATCCAGTTTGGACTTAATTTCTGAAGTGCTAACTCACTTCAATATTATCATTGCACTATTATCGTTACACTATTATCGTAGCTTATGATCGTAGCTTATGATCAAAAAACGATCGTAAAAATGCCTAGAAAAGCATTAATAAGTTCCACGATTATTCTGGAGGTAAAAAATTTGAACTTTTTGATGAAAACCACCATATTAAAGTATCATTCAGATAAAGTATGGAAAGATGCGCATTAATGCCTGACAAATTGTTATCCGATACTTTAAATTTTTATGTTAGAAATAATCGATGGGATTTTGAAATAAATTTAAAAAAGCATTTTAATATTCCATTCGAAGAAGTAATAGATAATATTAATATCAGCAATGAAAGTGATGTCTTTAAAAAATTCCAACCATTTGATATTGCAGAAAATATGCAGATAATATATAATAATAAACTGCCGAAATTATATTTTGATCTGATTTTATCTGATGAGCAATGGAAATATATTTATCCTATCGAAATTATATAAAGAAAAAGAAAAAAATAGAAAAACTTATAAAGTTCTTAATGCCGGCTGGATTGGTGAATTATTTCCCCGAAGCTTGTTTTATTAAAAATAAACTCCCATGTGCTTATACTTTTGAATATAGTAAAATATTTGATTCCCCTGATGCACAAATATTTACGAATGGATTTTGTAAAGAACGCGGAGCAGAATTTAGAGCTCATTGTTTATATGAATCGGCGCCTGACAATGGTATTGTTTTAAGAGTTCACACGGTTGATACTTTGATATATGCATGAAAAAAAAAACGAGCAATAAAAGGAAATACTCGAACTGTGATTGGACAAGAACTCTTAAATAAAAAACCGAAACAGTGGCGAAATGACGTTGTAAAAGATTTATCCTATGGAGATTCTGAACCACCTTATGTTGCATGACAATGTACTTTAAGAAAAATAAAAGAAGAAGCTATCATATGCGAATTAGGTATCAACAAAAATGTTGATGCTATTAATTCATTGACTGAATTAAAATATCGAAGACAGTATACAGGATATATAAAAGAAATTGCAAAAATAATTTTTACTCTTTTTACTGGTCTTTATTGTAAATGAATTTATATAAATCTTTAATTTAAAAAGTCAGAAAAATTGAAATTTAAAAAATTTAAATTTATTTATTAATAATATTAGGAAACAGGCTGAAAAATTTACAAAAGAAATTGTAGAGACCGATAGATACAACGTTTTTTATTGTCCAGAACTCGTGATCAATTTAGTTAAATTAGCAAAACACTTTCTTATCTGGACAGGAGTTATGATAGGATATTTTCCTTTATCGTCTAATGTAGCAACATCTTGTAGATGTCAAGCCTATTTTAAAGAATTAAAACACTCAAAGTCAAATTATGAATCAATGCGCGTAGATAAATTTGTTATTCGCCGCATCAAGTCAATTAAAAGTTTATGTAAACTAGAACATGCTGCGATAAAACATACTAACGAAAAAGTTGCTACACTACCAAATGAAATAAACATAACAAAAAAAAGAAAAGTTTATTCTGTCGAATTAAAGGAAATAGATGATTATTTTCACTTGAAGAAACAAGAAAATTGGAAAGGCTTAAATACTGAAACATATGAAAAGCCAAATTAATTAAAAGATATTCAAGTTTCAATTTATAATAAAATACCTTATGATTGTATAAGCTCAACTATCATATCACAATATTTTAGTTTAACTAACGACAATAATACGAATGAAACAAAAGACAACACAATAAAAAAAATATATACACAAACGCAGAAACGTGGAAAAGTAAAGCAATAAATGTAAAAAAGAAGCCCTTAAGTTAAAATAAGTGTGACAAACAGAGAGGAAAATATTTAAAGTCACGTCCAGATATTAATCTTACATATATAGACCGTTATGGAAAAGAAAAGATGAAATATTGAAAAATGGAAATAACTGTAATTTTATAGTTATTGTTAATGACAAAAAGTTATGTGAAAAACACATGTGCTTTTAATTCTTTGATTGAAGTGAATATTAACAACATCATATTGCAATTACTCCGAATTTAAAAATTGGATCGATAAAAATTCTGAAAATATATTTTTATCTTTTATAAAGAAATATGTTACCGTGTCAACAACTCTCTTTATCAATAACGAGATGCGATCTTATGAACAATCTTCGACATGCATAACAATATCATCGATTGTACTCCTAGTTGGTTATTAAGTAAACTTATTACAAATTTTTGTAGCGTCAAAGAAAGTAAAATTTGCACTAACAATGTGAGATAAAGTCGAGAAAACTGTTTATAATAGATTTTAGTACAGATGTAACTTTAGATTTTAAACAAGATTTTCTTACTTTGATCTCACAATTTTTTAAAGAAAATAGTGCTATGCAAAACTTGCCAATCGACTGTAGAAATTAAGAGGAAGCCAAATTCATATCTATTCATAGATACTGAATTCTTTTTTCAACAAAATGAAACTGATGACTAGATATTCAGGTGGAACATTGTTAAGCAACATTCCTGAGAAAATTGAAATTAATAATGAGACATATGTCCTAAGTGGCATTTTGCGAAATATATCTGGACATTTTACAGCTTTTAGAAATATAGCAGATATATGAACGGGATACGACAATATGAGCCGAAAATTGTGTACAATTAAAAACCCGCATGTGACAAAGGCATATATGAAAATTATAATATTCATAAAAATATAAAACAGATAAAAATATATAACATGTAAACATATAATAACATATAAATATATAACAAAGAAATATATAACAAAAAAATATAAAAAATATAATATAAAAAATATAATATAAAAAATATAATAGAAAAAATATAATAGAAAAATATAATAAAAATTGTAAAATGTAAAAATGTAATATATAAAAAATAAAAAAATATATATATAAATATATAAAAATAATATAAAAATAGTTCTTAAAAACTAATTAAAACTTTTTGTTACATTATTTTTTTAATTTTGTAATGGTCGATTTTCCCGAGCGCTGTCGGAGGATAGCTCGGTCGGGATGAGGGCTCGGAAGGGGTAGCAAGCACGAGAATGCGAGTGAGTTCAGCTAAATAAATAAACTTTATTTGTTGTCCGAAT
>JBCEZV010105027.1:0-28823 GCA_039654365.1 Cataglyphis livida
TCTATTACAATCGTTTTCAGTTTAATATTTACATAAAATATACTATAATCCATATAACAATATTATTCGAATAAGAAGGTGTTTAATATTTTTTTAAAGTATGATACCGCTCGAAACAGTCTCCTTTGTGTAGTGGAACGTTGCAAAATTTACAGAAACCTGTTCTGCTCCTTTTTTTTAATTGAACAAACTCTGCATTGTCTTTCAGGGATTTTTTACATCGACCGCTGGTCACTATATTTACCAGTTTATGCTTTCCGAAATTTGCCAGTCTTCCGGGATGATCATCGAAATCGAGATGTGTTTCTTGTTGGATTCGGAATTAGGTAGATCTTTATCTTGTTCAATAGCTTCGCAATTCTATCCATGAAAGTGCCGCTTTGTGCAGAAAATTTTTATATGTGATCTTCTTTCCGTTTAGAGCTGTATATACTTTAAAGGAATTAAAAAGTGCGCAATTGATAAAGAACATTACGACACGTTTCGTCCATTTTTTTGTCTTCCTAAAAATGGAGTAATAGGACAGATATTGATCTGCGCGATCTACGCCCTTCATATATTTATTGTAATCTATTATTGAAAAGGCTTCTGTATGGGGCAATCTGATGTCCTACTTCTGCTTTCAGATTCCGCTATTTGTGCAGAATGTATTGTCGAGATTATATTTACGTTCCTTTTGCCATTATTCCATACTTGTAATAGAATATGGTCATCTCTACGAAAATCATGCTGGCCTCTTGAAAGTTTGGCCGTTTGAAGTGGTTGAGGAAGACCTCTGTTCCTTCGAATTGTCCCGCACACTCGCACTTTATTTTTTAAAAGAATTTTAGCCATGTTGACACTATTGTAATAATTGTCTTCATATATATGGTGCCACATGTTCTTATACGGTTCAATGACCGATAATACAGTGTCTTCTAGTTTTTTTCCATCAGCAGCATACACGCAAAAGTTAGACACGTATCCTGAACGAGCTTTAGACAGCACTCTGACCAGTATTCCGTATTTTGTAATTTTTGCGGGATTATATGTTTTGATTGAAAGTCTACCTTTCCACGGAATTATATACTCATCCAGAGACAATTGTTAATCTGGTTTATATACATCATTAAATTGTTGCTTTAAATAATCGAGGACAGGCTGGACTTTCGCAAACCTATGCGAATTGGGAGAAATGTTGTCATTGTTACAAAAATGCCAGCATTGCATTATTTGTAAAAATCTGTTTCTGCTCATTACTTTCGAGAAGAATGGCGTTTCTATAGTTGGATCCGTGGACCAATAGTCATAGAGAACGTCCTTCTTTACTTGTCCCATTAGAACTATCAGGCCCAAAAATTTCTTTATTTCAGATACTGTGATGTCTGTCCATTTTCTCGTTTTTGATATAATTTTATATTTTTCTATGACTTGATAATGATATCTATTGGATTCCCTCACCAAGTGCTCAATCAGGTCATTTCCAACGAATAAATTTACAATATCCATTACACTTTCAGGGGAACTTGGCATAATTTTTACGCTGGGGCTGCCTTCGAAAGGTTCCAAAATTATCGTCTTGTCGTTCGTCGACCATGTACCACTGCTGTCTTCAACGTTATTATTTATGTCATCGTCTTCTGAATCACTGTATATTAGTGGTAATGCAGAACGTCGCTTTCGAATGATTACATTACTGCTATCACTTTCGTCATCAGTACCACTTGCTGAAGAGCAGTGAAGACAATCAGACAGATCATCGAGATAAACCTCACCAACACAATCCTTTTCATTCATCGTGAAGGCTAAATTTATAAAAACTTTATAAAAATATGGATGCTTTCGGAGCAAAGCAACGAGTATCTGAATACAAAATAAGAAATGCTTGCTGCTTGCTACTTGCCAGTCTAACCTAATAAAATCTAACTGATTAATAAGTAAAAAAGTCGATTAATCGGCTACCGGTCAGTAAGCGCTGTGGAATAAAAGTCGATTAATCGGCTACCGGTCGGTAAGCGCTGGGAACAAAAAGTCGATTAATCGACTGCCGGTCGGTAAAGTGTTAATAAGACAGTAGTTCTGGATAACTGAATTTAACACTTTTATTAATATAACTCTTAAACTCGAAAGACACTTTGCGCGTGTCTGTACAATAAGAAAATTCAAAGTCTTAAAAACTGTGCAAGTGAGCTTGTCGACGCGAACGCCGGATCACTACGCGACTCGTCAGTTCGGAGTTTGGAATAGTAATGACAGTGAAGGCTGGCTGTCTCTTCTGGCTCGGCTTTGTATGGACGGTGGTGGTGGTAGCTTGTGTGGGGATATGCCAAGGCAAGGCCCGTATTGCGTCAGTTTCTTTGTTCGAGCGTTCGACTCACGACTGCATTCCTGAGCCTAATCTTATCGGGCGGGCGGATAAAAGTATCGATCGGCATTCGACTTGCTTCATCAAGCACAGTTTAAGACTCTTATAAAATTTTGCATGCTGAATAAAATATTAAAATTTTAAAGCCTAAATCCTATTCCTAATATATATATATTACTCTATATACTGTGTGACATACAAATATGAAATCTTAGCAATAGTTATTATAAAGCTTCTACGCATAACGGGTGTTTTAAAATTAATTATCTATTAGCTTAACATTATTTTCTTCTGAAATAAATAAATTCCAGTAACTTAACATATAGTCATATAAGCGAGAGCTTATATGTTAAATTTATATACCGGGTGTCCATAAAATACTTATCAACTTTTAATTTGAATTTTCAAGTCTTGGGTCTATTTTCAAGTCTTGGGTCTATTTATTATATTTCTTATGATTCTTTATGCATATTTATCATTAATCATTAGAATTTTGAAATGTGCGGGAATATCAAACGTGCAATAAATTCTTTACCTTTGTCGGTCTGCAGGTATATGGGTAAACAATCGTTGTTTCTCAAGAATATGCGTTGAAAGACTTTTACTACACAGGTATCTGTTTTATCACGTAAAGGTTCTACCCAAACAAATTATACTAAGTGTATCGATAACCTAAGTACATCGATAACCATCAATAAATATGAATAGCCGTTATTGTAGTTTTTGAGATTACGTAGATCGATCAAATCAACCTCCCATAAGTCAACGCTATTTGTCACGTTATAGTGTAAACACGTAAATTTTCAGCGTACTGGACGATACAACGTGTACGCATCTTGCGATTTAAGCCATTTGATGACTTCGTTACGCGTGAAATTTGGTTTAGCAGCTCGCAACAAATTGGCCGTCGCTGAATATCCAGCATAATGCGAGGAATTGTAATAGAATTTTTCGAGTTCCATCATTCAAGTTTGTTCCAGTCGAGTAAACCTTTTCTCTTCTGAGTCGGTGACAGCTCTACGTAATCTATTAATGTTTTGTCGACGTCCTCGTCGGCCGATATAAACGTCATACCTTCGGTTTGCTAGATTCGTGCACGTTGCGCCTACACAACTTTGAGCGCGCGGATGAAGTTTTCGGAGTGGAACTTCCACGCGGTAACACGATTTTAATACGCTGATATCGTCGGCCGTACGTAATAAATCGCGATTTCCTATGAGATTGGAAGATGTGCCTATGTCATGTAATAAACGAGCAAACTGAATCTTCCGGTTGCTTTTACTGTTTTTCTTTCGCGTATCACATCATTTATAAGATCGGTGATATTTGAATCCATTATGACGGCGCCGTCTATAGTTACGAGTCCTCGCGTATCCCAGCTAATCTTTGATGAAGGAATATCAATCAAATATTTTAATAGGGCGCGCTTTATCGCGATAAGTTTTCGGTACGCTGCTGACTATTTCTTTAATCATTTCAGCCGATTGTGCGCGTTTTTTTCCGAAACTACTGCTACTACTACTACTATCGCCGCCATCACCACGGTCGCTACTGATTAAATTTGACGTTTCCATAAGATCATTATCGGTGTTATCTAAATTCGTTTCTTCGTTCAGCTGGTCATTATTGTCCTCGTCGTTAGCCTGCGTATTATTGCGTAAATTTTTGTTACCTCGCGAACAAAGTTAAGATAACGTTAAAGTACTTTTTTATACAATTTCCATTCTTTGTCCTCATCTACAGGAGTTGTGAGATTCAAAATACGCCACATCTCTGCATCAAGTCGTGACAAAGGTGTTCGCGGTGTCCGTACCGAATTATTATTAACATTTTCCGTATTTGATATTTCCATATTTTTCTTCGCTGAATTGTCAGATGGTATAACAGACGACACTTCCGATTGCATACGCTGCATTCTCTCAAGATTTTCCGTAGAAATCAAAACCATTCTTTTAGCTCTCTCCATTATTCAAAGTTCTATTGTTAATACTTTTCTTGTTTATTTTTTCCCAGAAAAGACATAGATAGAATTGTGTTCTTCTCTTTAATCACCGATAATTCAGGACAATGCAGCACCAAGTATAGGATAAGATAAGGTAAAAACCCGCCTCGTTGTACCAACAATTTTTTTTAGCCTTCCAATTACTCTCTTTTGTTGCTACACGGCGTAGAATCGTTTTATGTTTAAGTGCTTCTTATTGCTACCTCGAAGCGGTATGTTACCTTTGAGCGTATTGAAAATGCATTTTTGAATACATTTTACGAGATTATTATTGGCCGTATGTAAGAATGCCGTTCTTTAATTTTTTTTTCAAATGACAAAGTTTTCAAAAGACATAAGTTTCTCTCACCGCTAGAGCGTCTAGCATTTTTTATTGCTTTATTCGATGACAAAGACGTCGAATTTTTATTACTCTCACCTTTTTTACGTAGCGTCGTAGTACTCTTTTTCCATAAACTTTGGATCATCGGGATATATTTGGCGCGCTAGACGAATTTGTGCGCGATCGCATGGATTTTTAAACACTACTATATAATTACTATATAATTCGCGTTCAGAGATGTCATGTCGTCCTTGATGAAAGAGATTTTGCGAGATGAGTATAATACTGAAATTCTTGTGATGACTTCCTTTGGTAAGTAAATCTAAGATAGAATCATCGTCGCACGACGATGATTCCCTCATAAGATCGTCAATTATTATTAATTTTGGTGAGAGCGGATCGTTGGAATAATCTTCCGGACGTGGTAACCCTTCGCGAAATTCGATTATATTTTTCTTCGGTTTTATCAAAGCATTATTAACGTAATCCATCCTTCGTGCTCTTTTCTCTTCTTTTTTTTCACTTGCGGCGTATTGTAAACGCTGATACGCATCTTGCCACTCTGCGTAATAAAATAAAATTCTCTCGAATCTAACATCCGATATGGCGAATAAATATTGAAGAAACGTTTTTACGAAAATTGTTTTTCCACATCTCGTAGACCCGCAGACAGTCGACGTTCATGGATATTTCCACCGTACGTTCATTTTGCGAAATAAAAGATTTGGCATTTGCGTACGCTTTCATAAATATAAAAAAGTAGCCGCTGACACTTAATGATACGTAAAAAATATGTATTCGAATACTGCTTTAATATTGTTCGTGTATGTGAAGAATAATAAGCTTATCCGCGCTTCGGGGGTCTCACCGTGCGGCTCGCGCTAGTCTTTCCGGTCCGCATATGAGCGCATATACCGCAGCCAATTAGCTGATAAGCAACTGCGGAATCGACACTAGTATGCGAATTCGTGGAGGTAAGCTCGAGCCAGCGTTGTTTTGAGCACCGTGGCTTATGAGCTTATATGCGGTTCTATGCATGCTTATGCTAAAAATAAGATATTTGTCTAACGCACGATTATCGTACAATATTACTTTCCGATAAAATTTTTTATGTTAATAGTAAAGAAGTGAGGAAGAGGGATGGCTGATAGGAAAGTAGCGGGATAAAAGAAAAATATATTGATGTTTTTTTAAGGTTGAAACATTCTATTTATTAAAAATAAAATTTTTCTTTTTTATAAAATTAACAATTGTGCTTTAGTAAAATTATACGTACAATTTCATTAAAACCTAGCGAAAGCAATTCTTTGAATACAATATTAAAATATACGTCTAAAAATGATAAATTATTTATTTGTGTTTGTACATTGCGCTCAATTTCTTCAAAATTATCTTTAACTGTAAGTTTTATAATTTCGTAATCTATATAAGACAAGGGAAGTTTTAATTCTATTTCGTTAATCAGGTATTTGAAGCACGCATTGACGGTAATGGGAATTAATCGTGCCAAATGGGCGTCCACATCTTGCGATATCTTCCAGGCCGACAAAAGTAGCTTTCTGCATCACAATGGCGACATTGTACGTTTTTTGCTTCTTCAACGGTGGTTGTTTCTGCGTCGCGTTATTATTCGCCGGTTGTCCCGCATTTTCCTTATAGCTCACTATCACCGCCCTTGTTCCGTAAGCGATTGTAAAGCCGATGGAAATATTGTTGATAATAATCGGACTTGGTTTGGATTTTTGATTCTCGCACAAATACTGCTTCATCTGCTCCATGCTGATTTGAAATTGCTGCCAGGTGTCGGTGTCGAGACATATTCCATCTGCATAATTACCTGTTAATTTTACAATTGCTATAAAGCAATTTTCGCTCGTCGCCTGCAATCCCACGTGAATCTTCTTAGTATACGATGCATTAAGCCCGTACGTCGTCGATAATAATAAATCGATGATCGTTTCTTCTATTGATGACAGTCTTGAAGGCCGATTTGTTAATATCACAAACGTGAGTAGATTTAACAAAATCGGTCAGATTTTTCCGATTACTTGATACTTTTTTCGTGGCGGCCATTTTTATCACTTTTTTACTGAAAACTGATTGAACACTGGTCACAACAATGACGAATACTTGTACCGAAGCCAAAATGAAAATTTCGTACGAGCAAACTCAAATTAATAAAGCTCCGTCTTTTCTCGCATTGCTTATATATCAAAATATAAGGAAAAGAGGGGGGGAGGAAAATATGCAACTAAATAATTGAAAAACCATGATTCTACATGTTCAAACTTATTCAGCAAGCTAAAAGTTATACGAAAAAATATCTAGAAACTTCTAGAAATTAAATACGTTACAAGGAAAAATTTTTCTAAAGGTCGTAAATACAGTTGTAATAAACTATAAAACGTAAATAAAAATTTATCACCCGTGGAATAAATTTTTATATCGTAAAAGTTTTTATTTTACATAACTTTGTTTCTTCTACAAGAATATAAAAAAGTTTTTGTAACTAAGCCATTACTGAAGCAGCAGTACAACAAAAATGCCTGCACAATAAAATTAATAAAAAATAAATAATACCTGTGAATAACGTAATTAAAAAAAATATCTTTGTTCATATCATTTTTTTCAAAGAAAATGCGATTTTTCAATTTTTGATTTTTGATTTTTCTGAAAGCTATTCTATGGGAGAAAGAGAGAAGTCTTTCAGCCATGGGGTTTTTTTTTCGAAAAAGAGGGGATATGCGTAAAATAAATTCTTCGAGACAAGGTAGAAAAAATTATTTCCGAGTTTTCCAACGTTTGAATTTGCGTGTAAAAAGCAGCATTGTATATTATTCGTGAAAAGATATATTACACAAGTGTATAATTATAGGAGCGAATTTGTCACTTACGATAAACAGCGAACGATATTTATCCTCATTATCGGATTAATTGTCGGAAATTAATTACGCGGTTTTCTGATCTTTTGCGTGCGACTGTTTGGACACTGTAATAGCAGCATTGTACAAATTAAGTTATTTTAATGATTTCGACAAACTGTTACATATCGCGGGTGAAATACTGGAAATGCGCGAGGCATTTAACCATGAGGAGGAGGATGCAGGAGGGCTTATAAGCTTCTTGTTAGTGTAGCATCGTGGAAATCATTTAACACACACACACATACAGGTAAGCAAAATGTTTTATTACTTACTATAGTACAATTGTAATGCAAGCAAATATATGAATTGATGATAATATTTTCAAATTTATCATAATTTATAGAACGGAACACTCAAGCGAGTACAAGCACACAAGAGGCTTCCACTCAGGCGCAGAAACGTAAGGCCGAAGAAAAACTCAAAATGGAATCTTTGTATAAGTTATTTAAAAAATAAAATATTAATTTTCAAAGACGTTTTAACAAGAATAATCACGAAATTTTAAGAAAAACAAAAATAATTTAGGTATAATTTTTATTTTGTTTATAATTAATTATTTCTTTTGCTTCGACAGTGCAGAGAGGTAGTAGTCAAAAGAAAAAAGTACCGGAACATGTGACGCAGGCTCAAAATAATAAGGAAAAGAGTGAAGAAAACAAATCAGAAAATCGTGTCGCTAATTCATCACAGGTGACGAAGGAGGCTGAAGAGGAGGAGGAAACAGAGATGCTGCATCAACGACAATGGCAACAACAGGTTGGCAATAATTTTAGCAACATCAA
Organism: Cataglyphis livida; assembly: GCA_039654365.1. Taxonomy (NCBI): domain Eukaryota; kingdom Metazoa; phylum Arthropoda; class Insecta; order Hymenoptera; family Formicidae; genus Cataglyphis; species Cataglyphis livida. Next base: position 8,375 of record JBCEZV010105027.1, read on the forward strand.
TTTATTAGCGGAAAATACGCGGCAATTTAGGAGATTCGACATAATGGGAAGAGAAGCGAGTTTCGCGATACGACCATTACACGGCGATACAAATATTTATAAAGCATTAGAAAATGCATTTCGCGAAATTCACGCGTATGTGCTAAATACATGTCAACAAGGCAATTATGTGGGGCTATCCTTTCATCTGCCAAATTTAGTTCATGGATCCGCGGATATATCGTTTCGACCTGCGTGTGAGCGCAGTAATCCTCGTTAACATACGAAGATATTTGGAGAGTTGTAAGTTTGGTAGCGCAGAGTGCCGGGGATCTTGATATCGCGGAACGTTTCGATATTTGCGATTTCAGTATCTCAATTCCTTCAGGTCGTGGTCGTGTTAAATTAACTCACGAGGATGTTGCAAAGCGCTCGATAATAACAATTAATAATTTGGACAATTTATGTTTTCCACGTTCACTCGTAGTAGCTCAAATTTATTGTGAACACGGTAATTTACGTATTGGCAAATTGCACGAAAAATGTAGTAATATAAGGCATCCACATTTTTCGCTTCAGTGCGAGCTGGCAATATTTAGTTTATACTGACAATAATTAGTTAGGAATGCCGATATTATGATAACTGAAGAGGGTTGCGGAACTACAAAAATCGAGCGCTTTCAACGCTATCTTGCAATTGATAACATCGCGTAGTTTATAATTTTGCCACTTTCGATCGTGCGAAACCAATGTACGACGGTATCGCAATACTCGCTTCTCTCGAACGTGAACCCGCGTTACGTCTAAATATAATGTATTACGAGGGTTTATGGCATTATAATCCCATTGTAAATTTAAATGCCGCCGCGGGTTGTTGAAATTATTGCGAACCAGGTTATTGGAACGATAAACGACTCATCGTTGACTGAGTAAATGTCCGTTGTTTCATTCTGCCATTGTGTAAACAGTCAGACGCGGAAATTATAAAATGGAACGCGTGTAAACGAGCATTTTTCGGTAAGGAGTGCTTCGAGCGTCATCGTAGCGTAAAATCATACTACGGTAAATCAACCGCAAGTGTTTGCAATGTCGTACGATTTTGCGACGGATGCGGTCGTATCTTTAAATTTAGCATGAAACAAGAATATGGTGTTTCTTACTGCAAATTATGCCGTTCGCCAGAGAATCACTTACGCTACATGCAGCCTCCTCGGCACATTAATGATTCCTCTAACGAACCGTTAACTTCGTCATCCATAACGGCAACGGTGCCGTGCAAGAAGAAACGCGTAGCATTCGTGTTTTATGATTTTGAAACATGGCAAGATGAGACGCTCGAAGGTACAACTACCATAAAAAAACACATCCCCATTCTTTGCGTAGCGCAACAAATTTGCAAAGCGTGCGCGAAAAAAAATAATTTATCCATGCGTTGTCGTTGGTGCGGAATGCGAAAGTTCGTATTTTGTCATGATCCGGTAAAACTTTGTCGATTTTGCAACGCGAGCGACAAAATGTTTCAAGTGAATCATCTGTAGCGCATAATGTGAAAGCGTTCGACGCTCAATTTATTTTAAAGTATATTGTCGAAAATCGTAATAACTTAGAGCCAAAATTAATATTAAATGGTACAAAGATCATGGTATTAACAGTAGGACATACAAAATTCATTGACAATGTAAATTATATGCCGATGCGTTTATCCGATTTACTGAAAGCTTTCGGATTGCAAAATACGTCGGATAAAAGCATTTTTCCACATTTGTTTAATATTGTCGAAAACCAATCGTATGTTGGTCCCTTACCAGACTTATATTATTATTCTCCGGAATCAATGAAAACAAAAGAGCGCTTTCTTGCATAGCATGCCGATACGCGGCAGAAAAACACTGTGTTTGATTTCCAACGCGAAATCGCTATTGCCATACCGACGTCGATATTCTTCGACAAGTGTGCAAAGCGCTTAGAAAAATTTTTATCAATCATGGAAACGTGTGTCCGTTTGAAGAATGCACAACTATTATTTCGACTTGCATAACTGTTTTCCGAAAAAACTTTTTGCACTCGAATACGATACGCGTCATTCTAGCAGGTGGATACAAAAAAGCAAATAATCATTCGCGTAAAGCTCTACAGTAGTTGATATGGATGGAGCGTGAGCTCAGCCATTCTATAAATCACGCAGGGCGCGCGCGTGAATATCGCGCGACGGCACGCTTGTCGATGGATATTATGATACGTTAAAAAGGACACAACGTCATGTACAGCAATTTCACGCATGTTTTTGGCACGGATGCCCGTCTTGCTTTCCTTGAATCGCGACAGACCAATTTCATCATCGGATTGTAAGGAAACAATCGACTCACGTTACGAGCGAACTTTCCCAATCTTATGGAGACTGCGTCAACGGAAATACTCTGTAATAGAAAAGTGGGAATACTCCTTCGATCGCGATATGCGAGATAATCGTGAAATGCGCAAATATCTCGACAATCACTCGCTAGAAAAAACATCTCCGCTCGATCCGCGCGATGCATTTTTCGGTGGACGCACGGGTAATATTGTGACGCGATGAGGTTACAGGTACGGAAAAAATACGTTATGTGGACGTATGTTCCTTGTACCCATATGTTTTGAAAACAGGTGTTTTTCCGATCGGTCATCCCGATATTTATGTCGGTGATGAATGTTCCACATTAATCGGGAAGACACCGAATTATAATTTTAATACATTGGAAGGACTCATACGTTGTTAGCGAAAGTTAAAGTGGACGCGCGAGCGAGCGTGCTGTGGAAAAGGCTTGGCGCGAGATGCGACGGACACCGGACTGATGCACTCGCGAGTGTCGCAAAGCGAGTATCGCGACGCTATTATGCCTTGCGAGAAGCGCACCACGCACTCGCAAAGTCGCAGAGATCGCGCACTTCGCACGACAGTAATCGTAATTCGCACGCGGTGGATTAACAGCGATAAATCGTCTGTCTCGGAGTAGCTCCGGTGGTCACACGACGGCACTTAGATAACGTTCTAATTCCGCAAGACCGAAAGTATATTGTCGCTGAGACAACGTGCTCGCGTCGATCGTTCTCAGCGGACTGCCCCGGGCCCGGCAGTCGGCTCGCTTTTTATTCAGTCATTGTTCTCGAAGGATCCAGAAGGTTTTTCGGAATTCGCTCATTTCCGCCGACCGTTTTTACATGACTTGTTTGTCACGATTTCAACTTGGATCCTTCGAGAAGGGCGACAATGTTTATTAATGCCGCGCGCTTTCGATCAATCGAAAGTACGCCGCCTCGCACCGCGCGCGGGGCGACTTCGCGGTCGCGCAGCATCTCCAGGCTGAGTTCGATTGTAATCTCGAACATACGTTTATACTCGCTCCGCGTAATCTATTTCATACTGTACTCCCATATCGCGCGAAGGAAAAATTATTTTTCGCATTGTGTCGCAGTTGTGAAACCTTTTCGCAAACGATCTGCACACATGACAATGCAGATGAGCGCGAATTTGAGAGTACTTGGGTATCCTGCGAATTACGTCAAGGCCGTCAAAAAAGGTTATCTCGGCGGTAAGTGAAATTTGGCAGTACAAAGTCAGCCAATTCGATCACACGACGCATCAAAGAGGATTATTCGCCGAATATATAAATACGTTCTTGCAACTTAAGCAAGAGGCCAGTGGATGGCCTATCGAAAGCGGGGAAAACAATGATGATGCTAAAGAACAATATTTGAGAGAATATGAAAAGACTGAAAGTATTGTTCTCGATAAGCGCAACATCGTGCGAAATCCTGGCTTACGTTCTATCGCGAAGCTATGCTTAAATTCTTTTTGGGGGAAATTCGGCCAACGATACAGTTTGATTAATACGGAAGTCGTGAGAACGCAGCAACGTTTTCTGACTTTGCTGACAAGTGCCGAGCATGAAATAACTGATATATTACCCGTGAACGACGAGATAATTTATGTTTCATGACTGCGACAAGAAGTAGTTGTTTCCTCCCCGTTGACTCATTAGTTGTGATAGCGGCATATACGACCGCACAAGCTCGTTTAACATTATACTCTTATTTAGAGCAATTAGAATGTCGAGTTTTGTATTATGATATAAATTCATGTATTTATATAAGCAGCGACGATCCGAACGATAATGAGCCGCGTACAGGAAATTTTTTATATGACTGACGAGCTCGAGTGCTATGGCAATGGCAGTTATATCGAAGCGCTTGTGTCCGGTGGCCCGAAATTTTATGCTTATATCGTACGCACGCCAGACGGGCGAACGCACGAATCGTGTAAAGTTAAAGGCATTACTTTAAATTATGAAAACTCACAGCTTGTTAACTTCAATAGTATTAGAGATTTATTATTAGCTAAAGAAACAGAAAATGAAGAGAAAGACGAAAAAGCTGAACCTTCGAAAAATTTACGATTCAGAGCAATTCGACGTATCGCGTTTTGTGAGTTAGTAACGCGTGATAAAACCAAAGTATGTGAGCCTGTATTATTAAAACGTAGATTTATTAATAGTCGTTGTTGACTACCATACGGATATATATAATAGATAAATAATTTTTCATATTCCATTTTTCTTGACTCTCACACTTTTATCGCTGTATATAGTATTTTATCGCTGTATATATAATAACTTACGAATTAACTTCCGTTTCCGGTGTCGGGTAGTGTGCTTCGAGGTAGATTGACGTGTGTGTTTTGTAGGCTATTGCGTGATAAAGTGAGGAGTAGAAGAGGAGTGAGTGTCATAGTGTGGAAGCGTGAGTGTGAGAGAGTGCGGAGAGGTGAAGGGTGAAAGTGGAGGCAAGGTGTAGGAGTAAATATAGGGTTATAAAGGGAGGTGTAGGATGGTGACAGTTAGGCCATAGAGCATAGATAGCGAAGAGCGTAAGGCGGGTTAGTGGATAGAGACAGAAATCTTCATAGAGGGCGCGGGAAAACAAGATGGCGCAGTTCGCCATGAAAGAAGGGAAGGAAAGAAGACGCAGGAAATAGAGCAGCTACTGAAAAGAAAGAGAGAGGAACCGGAGTTGGGAAGGGAGAAGACGATGTGTTAAGAAGCAGAAAAAATCCAGATTAGAGAAAGATGTGGAGTTAGAATGGATAGAGGGAGAAGGGGAGTTGCAACATATGATGAAGAGCTGGAAGTTAGAAGTTGAGGAGTTAATGAACGAAATGATAGGCATGAAGGGGTGGTGGAGGGAAGAAATTAGAAAAATGAAAGAAGAGATTGAGGAGGAAATCAGGGAAAGGTAAGTGAGGAGATGGAAAAAGTAAGAAGGGAGTGTAGAGAGAGTTAAAAGAGATGGAAAGAAAAGAGAGAACTAAAAAGTCATATTAAAGGGATGGAGAAGAAAATAGAAAGGTTAGAAGTTAAGGTAAAAGAAGGGAGGAGAAGGGCGGCGATAAAAGAATTATTCGATAGCATTGGAGTCAAAGAGGAGATCGAAAAGATGAAAAATAGATAGAAGTTTAAAGGAAGGAAGAGAAATGATGGTAGTAAAGTTGAAAAATGAGGACCAAAGAAGAGGTCTGGAATAAAACAAAACTTCTGAAAGGTAGGAAGAAAAGGATTTTAGAGGATTGAACATGGAAGGAAAGGAGAATGAGATGGAAATTAGAAGGGATAGTAAGAGTGGAGAAGAAGAAGGGAAGGAAGGTTTGGATAGGGTATGGGAAAATAAGAATAAATGAGAAATGGTAGAGATGGGATGAGGAGAAAGAGGTGTTGACGGATAGGAATGGAAACTTAAAAAAGGGGGAAGAAGTAAAGGAGTAAGAAAAGAATGGAGTGTAATTTTTTGGAACATAGCGAGAATAAGAAATAAGGGAAGAGATTTTTGGAGAAAGGTGAAGGAATGGAATGTTGTGGTGGTGAGTGAAACATGGTTGGATAGAAAAGGATGGGATAGATCAAGAAAATACTTACCGAAAGGATTTAGATGGGAAGTGCAATTAGCGGAGAGGAAGAATAAGAAGGGGAGAGCAATGGGAGGGATGCTGTTAGGAATAAGAAAGAGATTGGAGGTAGAGGAAATGAAGACAAAAAAGACAGAGGGTTTAATGGAAGTAGCGTTAAAAGTGGAGGGTAGGAAATGGAGTGTAATAGGAGTATATGTTAGAGGGGATATGGAGAGAAAGCTGGAAGAGTTGAATGAATGGGCGGAGAAAAGGAAGAAAATAACAGAATATTGATTGGGGGGACTTTAACGCGAGAACAGATGAGGAGGGAGGAATAATAAGAAAAGGGCATGAAGAGGAGGAGGGATTGGGAAGAAACTTGAAGGACAAAAGAATTAACAAGGAGGGGAAGGAGTTGCTGAGATGGATAGGAAAAGTGGGATGGACAATACTTAATGGATGCACGAAGGGAGATCTAGAGGGGGAATGGACGTATACGGGGGTAAGTGGTAATTGATTCAGTAATAGATTATGTGTTGGGGGACGAAGATGTAAGGATGATAGTAAGCAGGATGGAGGTAGGAGATAATGTAAACTCTGATCACCATCCAATTATAGTGTGGATTAAATGGGGGAAAGAGAAAAAGTTAGAAAGAAAAGAGAGGACGAGCAAAAAATGGGTGTGGACGCAAGAGGGTATCAAAGAATTTAGGAAGGGGCTAGAAAATCTAGATGAAGTGTGGAAAAATATGAGAAATAAGATAAAGAAGGTGATGATAGGTGGATGCGCATCAAAGGGGGTAAAAAGGAAGAGAGGGTAGTGGGATAGCGAGTGTAAGGAGGAAAAGAATACAGTAAGAAGAGAGCTGAGGAGTTGGAGAGAGAAGAGAGGAGATGGGAATCTCTACAGAGAAGTGAAAGGAAAATATAAAAAGTTGATAGAAGACAAAAAGAAGGAAGAGAGGGAAAGATGGGAAAGGGAATTGAGGGAAATTAGAACAGAAGGACAGGTTTGAAAGATAATGAATAGGGAAAAAAGTAGGAGGGGGAAGGTGAACGAAGATATAACAATGAAGGAGTGGGATGGATATTTTAGAAATTTATTGAGGGAAGAGTAGATGACAGAGTAGTGATAGGATAAAAGGTAGAAACTTGGATGGATGAGAAGGAGGGCATAAGTAGGAATGAGATAAAGTCAGCGATTGGAAGACAGAAAGATAAAACGGTAGGTCTGGATGGAACTTTGGCGGATGTGGAAATACGGAGGGGAAAACCTGGAGGAATGGGTGTGGAAAACATGTAATAGAGTTTGAAGGGGAGAAGGATGGATAGATAAGTTGAGTGAGGGGGTGATTGTACCGATATTAAAGAAAGGGGAGAAGGAGAGAGTAAAAGAGTATAGGGGGTGTCGCTGACACTGACGCCCTATAAGGTGTATGCTTCGATGCTGGCAAGTAGACTAAGTGATGAGGTGGAGAAGAAGGGATTGGTGCTGCAGAATCAAATGGAGGATTTCAGAAGGAGTTAGGGACAATGGACAACATATTTGTACTGAATTATTTGGTGAATAGACAGTTGGGGAAGAAAAAAGGAAAATTAGTGACGTTTTTTATAGATTTGAAAGTAGCGTTTGATTCGGTAGATAGAAGGAAATTGGTAGAAGCAAAATGAGAAAGAGGAGGGTGAGGGAAGGGCTGGTTAGAAGAAGTGAGGATATTCTGAAGAAGATTAGAAACAGAGGGAGGAGAGGGGAGGATTTGGTAACACGGTTTTGGTCAGGAAGGGAAGTAAAGCAGGAGTGCTCATTGAACTCTCATTTAATTTCGTGACGGCGGATATGGAAATAATAAGTAGAGGAGGATGGGGAGGGGTTAAATTAAGGGAGAGGAAGATCTACACTTTGGCATACGTGGATGATGTAATCTTAATTGCGGAGGAGGAGGATGGAATGAGGAATATGATAAAAAGGTTAAAGGGCTATATGGAAAAGGATTGGAATTAATTGTGGGAAAGTAAAAAATCTTAAGGTTCAGGAAAGGAGGAAGAAGAGAAAAGAATATAAGTTGCAGATGAAAAGGGAAGATTGTAGAAGAGGTAAAAGAATTTACTTATTTGGATAATGTAATGCAGAAGAATAGAGGACAAAAAGCACAAATAAGAGATAGGTTAAGGAAGTGTGCCGCTGTAATGGGTCAGATTTGGGGAATTGGCAAAAGAAAATTTAAGAATGATTGGGGAAAACGATTATGGCTCTTCGATAAATTGTTGTGGATGGTGGTGGGATATGGGGTGGAAATTTGGGGTTGAAGAGAAGAAGGAGTTGGAGAGGATACAGGAAAAGTATTTAAAATGAGTGTTAAGATTAGATTGGGGAACGTCAAGCTATATGATAAGAAAGAAATTACAGTGGGAGAAGTTAGGAGGTAGGGCCGTGAGAAGGGCGTGGGGGTTCGAGAAAAGTTTGGAGGAAGATAGAGGGAGTGAGATTCCGAGATGTTGGAAGGAATTGAGGGAGAGGTGTATGAAAAAAAAAGGAATTATCGAAGTGGAAAGAAGAAAGGTGTAGGTTTTTTGAAGATAGAGGTATGGTTATGATGAAGGCAGAGGCAAAAAGATTGGAAGGAGTATTAGACTTTGGTTATTTTGTAAAAAAGGACATAGAGAGTGTGCGTGAAGCTGGCGTATCATTTCGTGCAAACTCATAAATAATTAAGAGTTCTGGCTTCATTTTCAATAGTTCTAGAGTTCTCGATAGTTTAAACAAATAGTTCTGGCCGTTAAAGCATCGAAAATGCTTTAAAACAAACTGAGACGCCAAATTCACACAGCGTCACACTTTGTCCTACAACATTCTCCTTATTAATAATTGTCAAAATTAGAAAGATTTATAGTTCTGTAAAAATTCTAAGAAAAGTTCTGCCTTTTAAAAGCAAAAAAATATTAATTAAAAAAAATAAGACAAGCAAATTCCTATATCGATAGATATACAGATAAGACGCCACTTCATTGTCGAGAGTTCTATTAATTCTAATGCAGTTCTGATATAGTTCTGAACGTATTAATCCGCTTTCTAAAGAGTTCTAATGATAAAAACCAATATAAATATTTTTAAACAATTATTTTGCCTCAAAAACGCCTGTTATAAGGTATAAAGGTAAGACGCCAGTCGATTTTTAAGAGTTCTGTTACTTCTAATGCAGTTCGCTTTTTAAAGAGTTCTAATGATAAAAACCAATATAAATATTTTTAAATAATTATTTTGCTCCAAAAACGCAAACAATGAATATAAAAATATTGCACAGGCCACAGATGATCCCTTTTTACAATTAGCAGTAAAAATTGCATGCCGAGGAAAACTTACAAAATATGAATATGAAAGAGCATCTTTCCTGCTAACTTACCATTATTTCAACAACTAAGTTATACTAGAAAATTTAATTCTTTAGATGTAATATGCAATGCTGTCCACTTAGCAAAATATATATTTCTCTCATTGCCGAGTATAGACAGAAATAAAATCTGTAAAAATTGTCAGTATATCAACGAAAAAAAATGTGCGATTATTAGCGTTAATGTCGATATACTTTTAAATAAAGGATTGCAATATATTCAAGACGCAATTAACGATACAAATATTGTAAAACAAACTTGTGTAAAATGTAAAAATCCATATGAAATTATTGACAAGTACGGTCCACAAATTATAATTGACACAAGCGTCTTAACAGATCCTAATTATTTAAAGAACATTGGATTAGAACCAAAAAGTTACATTTTAAATAATATTGACACGAAATATCACAATTAATAGTAACAAATATGTTCTTAGAGGAATTGTTAATTATATAAACAATATGAGCCATTATACCGCCATGATATATACAGGTATTAGTTGGTACGAATATGATGATTTGAAAACCAAAAGAATTCAAGTATCATCCACAAAATACATCAGGACGCCAGCCGTCGAACTGTCCAGCGACAGACTGCAGCGTAAGCAACCTACTGACCCAGCGTATGATCAGGAGAATCGCTATATCATTGTGAGTCCGAAATTTATTAATTATAATTGCGTGAATGTCGGAAGGTTCTAACGTACCGAAGCGACCAATTGCGAACCGATCGTGGTTACATAGCAAACCGGCTCGACGAGCAATTAGTTTATGTTTATCGCCGCGAGACAATTTAGATAGTGCGCGAAGAAATTTAGAAGCACAATCCTCGAGCGAAAGCAAATCCGAACTACCGGAAAACGTCGTCACCGAACGCGAATTTCTGTTTAATAGTTTCGACGAAAGCTTATTCCCGAATAACACGACTGACCCCACTAACAATCCTCAACGCGAGACTAGACGCACGAGATCATACCATAGCAGGACTCCGAGTAGAGTATCCTTACGACGCGAATTTTCGTTAACCTCATACGAAAGCGATCGATTTGATCCGGAAGAAATTTATAGTGCACAGGCAAATAATATGGCTGAAGCAGGATTCCGCAAGATCACACTCCCGCGAAAATACCACAAGACGCAGTAGACGCCGAAATCGAAAATATGTGGCAATCCGCCAGATGGGCCAAAATATAGCGGATCATACACCTCTCGCATATCGCGAAGACAGAAGGAAATAAACGAATTGACCAATGACATTAGAGAAATAATGCGCGAAATGATACAGGATATGAGACAGGAAATGAGGCAAGAGATCAGAAATATGCGCGCCGAAATTTGTAACATCCGAGATAGAGAACCGCGACAAGGTCAACAAAAAGAGGATAGAATTCCGCCGAGAGATTGAAACGCGTTTGATTTCACGCCCGACAATGTATGACATCAGCGAGGACGCGGATTTTTGTCATTAAAAAAAGCTCGCGGAATGATTCCAGAATTTGACGGATCAACGCATAAATTACAAGAATTTTTAAGTGCAACTACTTATGCAGTAGAACATATTGACCCTTTAGATGAAATAACTTTGCTAGGAGCCGTACTTTGCACAAAATTAAAAAATCGAGCAATGCTAGATTTCCAAACACGCAAAATTCGAAACTTTGCACAATTGAAAAACGAATTAGAAATTTGCTACACAAGCAAAAAGAATACGACTCACTTACAAATCGAGTTCAACACGCTAAACCAAAAACCAGAAGAAAGCGCGCGAACGTATGGACTCAGAGCCAACATTATTAACTATGGCCGTTTATTAGCTATGAAACTCTATGAGTCGATAATGGAAAAATGACATCACACGGTAGATAACAAACGGGCAATAATGGAAATAATTCAACAACAAGCATTAGAAAATTTTCAAATAGGATTAAACGACGACATCAAAACGATAGTCCGATCGCGAACATACGCGACACTGCAAGAAGCTATAGCAACAGCCAACGCGGAAGAGAAAGTCAGGGGACCATTCGCGACCAGCACGCGACATAGAACAAATTCCGCACCGATCTACAAAAACGAAAATAAAATAAACGTACAATGCAATAAGTGTGGCAAAAACGGGCATTATGGTCAAAATTGCAGAACTAGCCAATACGCGAATCGATTTTCATTGCCAAAACCTGATTCATCTCGCGTAAATGCAGTAAATAAATTTTACAATTATTGTAAAAAAACCGGACATAGCCGTAACAAATGTTGGAGTCTAAACAAAAAACCGAAAGCAAAAATAAATAAAGCAAAAGATGACAATCATAAACAATTGCGCGAAGGAAAAATATACGATCAAACAATTTCACGATGACGAAAGAGCATTGAAAGCGCAAGTAGTAGTGACGACGAGCAGGATGAAGTGAGAAAGAAGTCACCGCGACCTGCGGCCGAGTATCACATTACACATATCAAAGTGCCGAATTCGCAGAAAGGAACGGAATTATTATTAATAACACTACCTATGCAACAAGCGAAAAGAAAAAAAGTACAAATGTTGTACGATTCAGGTTCGACAATCTCATTAATAAAATTAAAGCAATTGAAGGACGACACCTTTATATATGAGAATAAAATCATACTCACAGGCATAACCGGTCACAAAGTACATACAATTGGGAAAGTGTACGTGACAATTAAAATAAATAAAACAAAAACATGCATTTTATGTGGTAAAAGACGATATTCCAATCGAATATGAAGGGATTTTAGGACTCGATTTTCTTCGTCAACATTCCGTAACCTGTGACTATAAATACAACCAATTAAAAATAGGAAACGCCGTGCTAAACTTCCATCCATTTAATAAAATAATTTTAAAGCCGCGCAGTGAAACGATAATGAAGGCAAGAACGGATCAGAACCGAATAGGGATTGTTCGCGCAGAAGGAAAAGCACCCGGAATATATATCGGGAATTGTATAGTAAACGCCGCGGACTACACATGCCCTGTTAGCGTCATTAATACTACAGACAGGGAAATCGAGATGCAAACGCCTCTTATCGCACTCGAAGAAATAGAGAGCGACACGACGTCTGAATTGTATATGATACACACGAAATAACTTAAAACCTAAAATCTCGCAAAATGCACACATCTGACAATTGTTGCGCACCCAGCACCTAAATATCGAAAAAAATAGGCACACTTACGGATATGCGAAGATTTTTGTGATATATTTCATGTAGACGGAGAACCACTGACATGCACCGCGACGGTCGAGCACGAGATAAACACGCGCGCCGATACCTTGCTGGTGAACGTGAGACCGTATCGCCTTCTGGAGAAACACAAGACGGAAGTAAACAAGTACAACAAGTGCTAAAGGATCGAATTATCCGGACCAGCACAAGTCAATGGAATGCACCATTGTTAGTAGTAAAAGGCAGATGCGTTGGGAAAACCTAAGTTTCGAGTAGTAATAGACTTTGGAAGCTGAACGACCTGACAATAGGCGATTCATTTCCACTGCCAAACATTACAAATATACTGGACCAGTTAGAAAACGCCAAATATTTTACTACTTTAGATTTGGCATCAGGTTATCACCAAATACCGATGACCGAAAAAGATAAAAATAAAACAGCATTTTCAACGCTCTACGACATTATAAATTTAATAGAATGCCGTTTGGACTAAAGAATGCACCAGCAACATTCCAGCACCTGATGAATTCAATTCTAACAAGATTGCAAGGACTTAAATGTCTGGTTTATTTAGATGACATCGTGATTTATTATTTAATATTTTTATTATCTCCGGACCCGTCAAAGCTAACGGCGATAAAAGAATTTCCAGCACCCAAAAAAAGTAAATCATACAATCTTTCATAGGCTTAGCCGGGTATTATAGGAAATTTATTTAAGACTTTCCCAAAATAGCAAAACCGTTGACAAAATTAACGAAAAAACAGAAAAATTTGAATGGACAACGGACCAACAAAACGCATTTGAAATACTAAAAGACAAATTAATGACGGCTCCAGTGCTAAGATTTCCAGACTTTAATCAAAAATTTACAGTGACCAACGATGCATCCATTATGCAATCGGAGCAGTGTTGTTACAAGGAAAAGTGGGCGATGACCGGTCGATTGCTTACGCGAGCAGAGTACTATCTCACGCGGAGCAAAACTATAATACGACCAAAAAAAAATTGTTAGCGATCGTATAGACCGTAAAACATTTTAGGCCATACGTATACGGCACAAAATTTAAAATCGTAACCGATCATAACCCATTAATATGGCTTTTTAATGTTAATGATCCCGGATAAAGATTTAACTGCTGGAGATTTAAATTAGAAGAGTATAATTATGAAATCATTCACAAGGTCGAACGAGCGAACACCGATGCACTGAGCCGCAACGTAATACGAGATACGAATGAGATAAAGGAGGAAGAGCGAGAAATCCTCGCGATAGAAAAGGAGACATTCCGACAAAGAAAAAATATATATGGAGGAAGAAAAGAAACATATATTATATGAATATCATGATGCACTCACAGGAGGACATCAAGAAATCGAGCGAACTATACGAAGAATTTGCTTAATCAATAATTGGCCAGAATTAACAAAGGATGTTGAGAGATACATAGCCAAATGCGAATATTGCCAAAAAATAAATTATCGCAAAATAATAAAGTACCATTAATAATTACGGATACGGCTACTAAACAATTTGAAAAATGCGTCCTAGATATTGTAGGACACCTAACCATTACAACAAATGGAAATAAATATTTAATAACTTTACAAAAACTTAACCAAATGTAGCAAAGCGATACCGATCCCTAAACAAGAAGCGAACACGGTTAGCAAAGAATTCATTACAAAAATTGTATTAGAAAACGGAATTCTAGAAAAAATTCTAATCGATCGAAGCACAAATTTTTTAAGGAAATATTTAAAAATACTTGCAAAAATAACTAAAAATAAATAAAATACAAACAACCGCCTATCATTCGGAAAATAATGGCGTGTTAGAGAGATCGCATCGAACATTAGCCGAATATTTGCGACATTATATAAACGAAGATCAGACAGACTGTATACCGACGAATGGATACTGTTTGCGATGTTTACATATAATACAACGTCACATACAGCCACGGAATACACATCCTTCGAATTAGTTACGGACACCAAGCGGAGTTACTTACGCCACTAATGAGACCGCCGAAACCGACGTATAATTACGATGATTACGCGCAAGAACTAAAAGAAAGGCCACAAGCCACGACTCAATTTGCAAAAGAACATATAAAAAAAAAAAAAATAAAAGCCGAGAAACAGTATGATAAAACTACTAGAGAAATAAAATTTAAAGTAGATAACAAGGTATTAATGTACAACGAAGCACTCCGACACGGATGATCTAAAAAACTAGAATCCCTACGGTCCCTGGACCGGACCGTATACAATAATTGAAAATAATTCCGACGTAAACTATATTTTCCGATAAAAAAGAGGAGAAAAATTATGCGCATGCATAGACTTAAACAATTTATTAAAAATTAGAACACTTATCTTAATTACAGAAAACGATTAGGCGTTCGGAGCAGGATGCCGTTATTCCTCACTGGGTGTAGATGCCCCAGAAACCTTGGGGCATACCACCTCAAGTCAGGGCCCTGTATTCTCGGAACCGGCGGCCGGAAGGACACAGAAGTCGAGGGGGAGACACAACAAATTGGTCTTCACGAGGGCGAAGACGACACACGCCACACGGCGAAACGCCAGGCATCGAACCAGTTTTGCGCCCGCAGAACGGCGTGCACACGTATCAAATCACACAGCGGATGTGACACCACCTCTTCCACTTCACGCACACCGGTAACGCAATTTACAAACACGCGAAGCGAATAGGGTTCCGCGCTCCTGTATACGATTGCACATGCCCGCTCAAAAGAATCGAGCAACAATGATGGGTCACCCAAAAGGTCACCCCCACAAGCCCGACACATAGCCACTCAGAGCTATTAAGCACCTCCAAACAATAAGACACAATAAGATACCATTACTTTAAAAAAATTTTTTTTACTCAAAGGAAATTTTTAATTCGTTTTAAACAGATACTATGAGAAGACTGAGCGAAAACGCGATGACCCGTCGGAAAGCGCACACGAGATCCGTCCCGGAGAAGCACGACTAACCGATAACAATGACACCATCGCGAAATGTAATATAAAAAATATAATATTACATGACACTCGTCAACTGGAATAGCCGACAAACCAAGGGTCTCACGGAGTCTGATGAAATAAATTCGTGTGAAATTCAAGAATTCCAACATAATTCGGGTCTATACTTAGAAAAAATCAGAGAACTATATTTTAATAAGGAAACATGAAAGTTAGTAATTAAACTGGACCTAACCACATTAAACAATAGATATGAGTATAAAGGCCACTATGGTGCGTCACAACAAACCCCGACTACGCGTCCTTGTGTTGTCATAGAGAGTTACTACGGAACTGTCAACAACAACAAAGACATCGTAGACGTGCACGAGGCGTTCTAGGCGATGACGTCATAGAGGGGCACTATGAGAACTGTCAACAACAACAAAGGCGTCGTAGACGTGCACGAGGCGTTCTAGACGATGACGTCATAGAGGGCCACTATGGGAATTGTCAACAATGTTGTTTGCCTGCGCGAGCTATTATAGTGATCCTCTATGACGTTATGATTGTAGTCGCCAGCAGGGAAAAAAGCAAGCTTGATTGAACAGGTGTTGGGGACGAAAGAGTCGGGGACGTAGACAGCTAGGAAGAAATTAATTATTATTTATTTATTTATTTTTTCCTGCTGTGTGACAATATTCGGCCTCGATCCGGGATCTGCGTTTCCAATTATGGTGAGCTAAATGGAATTTTAATAGAGTAAGGTTTAATGAAGTATTTATGATGAGGAGCCGCCGCGGCCATGTTGGACTCCGCCGCCTGAATAGTTATAGATTGGAAAATAATTATATATTTATTTATTTTTTCTGCTGAGTGGCAATAGTCGATCTCGAACCTGAGTCCTCTGCGTCCCCTGGCAAGATCCTAATATGGTTGGCTACCTGAAACTTATTATAATAAAAGAAAGTGACGAGTGTCCGCTGCTGCCATGTTAAGTCCTGAGTACATCGCTTGAACGATTTGTAGGTTGAAAAATTATTTCTACATGTTGTTCCTAAGACGTGGGTCTTGGCGGACATATTGTGTCGCGTAGAGGAAGACGGCATATGACTCATTGGAAAAAATGACATTAACGCTAGTATGACATATGATAAAAGTGATTGTTATTGTTGAAAGAGGATAGAGATATGCATCGGCGTAAAAAGGAAAAAAGGAAAGAAAAGAATTAGACGATTTAAGGAAAAAATTCTGTTTATTGACGCTAATTTTTTCATACAATGATATGTCGATTACAAACAATTAATCTTAATACATAAACTTATTCATAGGTTGTACGATGTTTCTCATGTTTTTTTTTACAAAGAAAACTTTTACGATATAATTGTAAGATTAAACGATCGCTATGTTTACAGTCTTTGATAAAAAGAGTAAGAAATCGCTTAAGATCGTAACTGTCATATAATATAAAAACACACAGCTGTATTGTCCGCATGTTTGAGAGAAAAATCCTTGTAATTGTTGGGTATTCTATCGATGGACGATAGAGTTTCGACGAAGTCGGAAGAAAAATCCAGGATACAGCGGAGGCATTCCGTAGTTGTCAAAGTATGTACCCGAGCCATGCTTGTCCAGGAAAAAGGCGACCCAATGTTCTTCAGGACGGTTGAGATTGTCAGTATTAGCAACGATGGCTGTCGACCTCGTCTACACCCTCGGAACTCGGTCGGCAGGATAAACTCCCATATGTTTGGCATCGTGACGTAGTGCTTGCAGAATTTCGCGCGAGTTCATTATTTATTGATCAGAAGATGGATGAACAAGCGGAATATTCAATAAATTCAGTTTTTATCTCCTTTGGTATTCCGTTTTGTCCGTGTCGTCTTGTAACGTCGAGTTTTCAACGACTTCTCGGCTGAAAATAGTAGATACTTTGTGCTTGCTTATATCTATCTCGTTATTCTTCTGTGTTTCAATATTTTCATTTATGACCCGGAAAACGTCGTCCTGCTAGCGATTTCTTCGCTTTCATTATCGCCGTTGCTTATTTCTTAATTATTAGGAGAACCGCAAGTAGCCGGAGTATTGCTTTGTATCACCGTTAACAACATTATTTCGTTCGACCAGCCAATATTTTAATTTGTACGCGTTGTGTAATGCACAATGGAACATTCCGAATTTTCGAAATCCATGATAGCCACAATATCATCCGTGCTCTTTTTTTGTTGTCAGATCTTTGAATGCAGGGGAAATACCTTCCAAATTTTATATATATATATATATATATATATATATATATATATATATATATATCTGGAGAGTAGATTCCGCAAGTAGCTTGCTTTTTCACTACCTCTGACGTAAATATAGCCCGCATGTCTTGTAAATTTACGTAGATGCGTTGTAAAATATTTTGGATTAGCTTCGCCGTCGAACCACTCGATACCATGATAATGACACGTGAGCCAATTATTCTCTCGTCTCATTTTTTCCGATAATTCGCCAAACGGATGCGGAGGGAACATAATCTAATGGCCGATGAATGGAGCGACCATCGCGACAACGGCGACTTCTTTCGGGACAAACTTCTCCTCGGCATCACGGAAACCTTGTATATCGACGACTATATCCATATTATCTCGGAAACTGAAGCGCTTTTGTGGTGTAAGCTCTTCGCGAAGTGCCGATGTTCGTTTCTCAAATCAAACTGAATTCTTTCTTGTTACTTTGTACATTTTTTGATCTTTTAGTCAATGCCATCGCCGTCGATTTTTGATGGGACGTGGAGAGAGAAAATGGTGGAAATTTTCTAACCGTGTATTATGCTGTAACGAGCAACTACACAAGTGTGCGATAGAAATTTAACCAGCAAAATCAACGATGACTTGACGCGACAAATCAGATTCTATAACATTGTCAAATTCGGCGTAAATAATACAGTTAACGGTCTCACTCAGAGCCTTCTCGAATCGCACTTCTAAGCGTAAACTGCCGTGTCTCACGAGATTCCAGTGTCCGGCATAATTAGCCGACAGATCGGGCGTGAGATCAAAAGCGAATAGCGTGTAACCTTTGGAATAATCGTCTCTACTTATAGAATTTCCCTCGTTAAAAAAATGGATACTCGATACTTCCAGTGAAGAGCACTTGATAAGCTTCGACGTAAAGCGGTTCCTCCGACTGAAGACCGGCTGTAGCGGTCTACTAGGAATTTGCATACCATCGACGTACAGGAAGAAATTTATGCCGTAATTTTTAAAATTAAAGGGATTTAATTTTCTATCACCGTTAAACGCTTAATTATTGACAAAGCCGACTATTATTCTTTTCGGAAATTAACCTAGTATTATATTATCTAACGATTCACCCACAACGCCGCTATGTATTGTGAACGTTTTAACCTCGACCCTCGTGAGCGGATATTTGGCTGTAACTTTGCTCAACATTCTAGCATGTGCTAACAGTACCCCGGCGCTTATCTTTGTTCTTCTCACAAGCAAGCTTGCGTCCAGTATATGAATTTTTGATGACGAGCCTACTCTCCATGAGACAGAACAAATCTTTCGAACGGACGAGTCTTAGTCGTACTTCTACGCCGTTAATTAAAAATTTATCTTGATTGAAAACGTCGCAATGGAGATGTCCTATGAGATCTAGCGCCCGTCTTCTTCGAATGTAATGAACGCGTCTCACGAGAGCGGAATTTGCTGTTTTTGATTCCACTGGTTCGTCCGGGAGTATCCGCGTCCCATAGGCATGAGATTAGATGGGAAGTTTTTGTTGGTGAAGAATAATTTAACAACGCCTCGATGTAGACGCGGTACGCGTAAGCGTTGTTTGACGACGATACGAACTTTTGATTGAAATATCGATCTGATTGAAGATGAAATGAAGTAAATGATTTACGAGGCCTACATTGTCCGCCGATGCGCTGCCGCCTGCACCCATAACGTGTCCTGTGGAATCGCCTGACGTTTCTACGCGAAGACTCAGCATAGTGTGCGTGAGATCTAAATATTCTTTTCCGTGGCCAGAAACGACGAATTCTATCGGCGAGTCGTCTGAGAGCGAAATCACGGGTTTGTAATGAATCCATTGTGAACTCTCGATATTAGTTTGTGTAGGTGGTAAGGAGAAGAGTTCACTCTTTAATACGTTCGCGATGGGGCCCGTATTTAGTGTCCCCGCCACGGGGCGGCGTTGTTTCTCGCGCTTTCTCCCATCTGGCGGAGCTAATTCGAAATTATGTATGCATTTATTTTTTCCTTGGTGTTACACTTGAAACTCAGAGATGGCACTTAAGAAGTGATCTATTTTTTCGTTCGGAATTCGAAATTAATCATATGCTTGTTTATTCAACATTGTTCATCTTTTGTGAATATAAACAATCAAAAAATAAAAACATACGTTGTTGTTTCTGTCAAAACTACATCCAACTATTGTTATTCATCCAAGAAGTATAACAAAATAAATATTTTGCTAATAATAATTTACATAATATTTTATTTCTGAGGTACTATTCTTATATATATATATATATATCTCAATATTTAGTTGTATTTTTGACAATACAACGTTTGTATATGTATTATAACCTTAATTACAAATCGAATTTCAGTCAAAATAATTATTCCCAAGATGTCAAAAAGGAAATTTGATTATTCATCAGATGAATCTGATATATGTTATAGAAGGAAAAATCCACGTTCTATCTATTATACTTCAGATGAAAATACATCTAAGGTAGAATATAGTATTGAAACTTCATGCCTTTCACTTTCGAATTTGCATTTGTCTATAAATATAACATTCCAAGAAGAAGAATGGCAACCAATTCAGACAACAGAAACAGGAAAAGAAGTGATAGAACATGAGCGTGGGCAAGATGCGGAGCTTCTAATATAAAATATTAACCCGTTGAGTACATTTGACGAGTGAGACTCGTCATGTGTTTACTTGGGCGAAGTTACGGTGGACGAGTCTGACTCGTCATC
>JBCEZV010128125.1:0-26768 GCA_039654365.1 Cataglyphis livida
TATATATGTAAACATCAGAAAACGGTTAGAACATTAATACTAGACTGTGTGTTGCCTGTTCGTCTATGGATTGTTGCCCGTCATCGCTTAAATTCGTTTATTCCAATTTAAATTTTTCACAAACTGCTACAGACTTCCTCAAGTTTATTTCATCGAGCAACAAGATATTGCAGTGAAATTTTTGAAGCAAAATATTTCTCAAGAAATTTCGCAAAATGTTCATCGAAGCCGCGCTTTGCTTTAATTAAGGAGAAATAATTGTGTATTGTTCTCGTCCACGGAAATGGCAGAATATTGTTTTTATGCAGAAATTTATAATATCCTATCGATCGAATGTTCATAGACATGCATAACATGATCCCCTCCTCGGTGTAACGTCGACCTCTGGTGTCTTTTTTGCTTGCCTCTGCAATGATTTCTTTAAGCGCCAATTTTTGAGACTTTAGCACGTTTAATTCAGCCCATTTTTTATTCAAAAAAGCTTACATGCTTGCTATTTGTGTTTTATCTGTTTGCTTACACGTTATGAGATGTTTTACACAATACTTCGCTTGAAGTTTCTGACGTCTAATTTTTATCTGTATAGCTGATAATTTGCATCGAAGAGGATTTGAAAAATCATCAATTCGCTTCATTGTAGAATAATTCTTTAGCCATATCGCTCGTTGTAGTATGCATTTTCTCCATTTTATGCAGGAATTGCATCTTTTTTTCTTTGAGAGCAGAGAACAGCTTTTATTTCTCCATTTATCGACGTAATCTTGATATGCTTCACCGGCTTACAAATGGATATTAATCATCTAGGCTATTGCAGACTTTCATCTCCTGGAATTTTTCTAATATTCGAAAGCATTTTTTTCTTTTTTTAAAAATTGTTTAAAATTGTATTGCGAATCAATGTGACATCCATAAACAAAATATTTTAAGGTCCTATCAACATCAATTGTAACACTTTTTTGTATTATTGGACAATTCGCCGTTATTAATATTCATGATCATGTATGAAAACATGGTATGTTATATAACTTTAGTACGCATCCTGAAACAACTTCATGATTCCAGGACATAGACATAAAAGTCATCTTTGGTGCTCGCTTTTTTTTGGTATTTCTGATATTATAAAGTCGAGCAATATTTATTAATAGAATAGAATAGAATAGCGTCTTTATTGCCCCCAAAGGAGATTCAATATTACACAGTTACTCCACACAATAACAATTACAATACAATAATACTTACTACTTTAACATTTATTTGTTTTATGTAGTTCTCAATCTCTCTCCTATCCCGTCCTAGCTTAGGCTTACACAGCTAATAAGTTTCTCACTTTTCTCGTTTCCCCGTCCTCCTCTTGTACCTCCCCCTCTTCTTAACGTTCTTCCTATCGCTGTCTCCATATGCCTCCCGTTCTCCTAATCTTCTTGCTTCACCGTCTTGCATTCTTTTCTCACCATACATTCCCTTTTCATCCCATTTTCACTTCTTCCCGTTCAACCTTCTATTGTCCACCAACGTGTTCCTATCTTTTCTTCTTTCTTCCCTTGCCTTCGCCTCCATTCTCCATCTTAGCTTCCTTTCTTCCATTGATAGATCCACGCCGATACCCCATTTTCTCCTTATTTCGCCATTCATTTCCAGAAGTTTTTCTCTGTCCCCTTCCTCTTCTACCTCTATCAATAAAACTTTCCTTCGTCCTTCATTTTCTCTTTCTATTATCCCTGCCGTTTTCACTCTCCTATCCAAGGTCTCCTCCATCACTCCCGTGGCCATCCTCGCTTTTTCTTCCGCATCCACTCCTTTTCATATCATATTCTTCTTTCTTCTATCCCTTCTGTCCCGATCCTCCCTTTCCCTTTCTTACTAGCCACCATCCTTCTTCTGAGCTTTCACTCCCAGTTCTTCCTTTACGTTCTTCTTTCTCCTTCCTTCTCACCTCTCTCTTAGAGTCCTTTGCCTCTCCTCTCTTTTCGTCTGATCTCCGCTCCTCTCTTTCGCACTTTTCTCTTTTCCCTCTCATCTTCTTCCCTTTCCTCTCCCCATCCTCGTATCTTTCATCATTCCCTTATCTTCTTCTCTACCGCTCCTGTATCCCCTTTTTTTATCCCTCTGCTCTCTCCGCGGATATCCTTTTCAAGACCTTTCTTTGCTCCTCACCTTTTCCACTTTCTCCTCTCCATCCTCTTCTATACGTCTCCGTCTATCTCCTAACTTTCCCCTGTTTCTTCCCTCTTCCCACACTGCTCCTCTTCTTACTCGCCTTCCTTCTCTCTCCTTTGCCGCTCCATCTCACTCTCCTCTTCTCATGCTTTGATTCATCTCTTCCCCACTTTCTTCACTTTATTCTCTCTCTTCTTCTTTATATCAGACGGCCTTCTGGTGAGTTGATATATAGACGTGTATACTTGTCACTCTGTTTTTTGCGCGCCGATTTCTGCCGCTTTTTGCTCTTCGAGGCCATTATTTCTTTTTTTAGTGTGAATTTGTCAAGGACTTCCTCTGCTTGATTTTTTGATACTTGCAGTTTCCATATTGATCAAATACTGATCAAAAGAATCAGAAATCAGAATCAAAAGAAAAAGATCAATACTGATCAAAAGAAACTGGCTGACCGGGCGGTCGGACCGTTTCTGGGATCTCTGACTGAATTTTTTCTTGCCGTAAATCGAAAAATTTGATCTAGGCGTATTTTTGTTTACAAGTGAAGGATGGATGCCGGCGTAGGCGCTGGTGGGCAGATTGACAGTGGCGTAGGAAGAAGGGGACTACAAGACAGTCTTCGAGCACGGCATTATTAAATCATTCAGATATGTCAGAGAGAGCAAATATCGATGCAATCTGCCTCGAGAGTAAATGCATTTAGGGCTACAATATATTAACATATTGATGCTATGTCTAAATTATTTTTGTCTAATAAGGAAACGCTGGAAAAAAAAAATTATTGAGTCTGCTTTTCGAGCATGCAGAGATGCTTTTATGGAAGTGTCCACGGTTTTGATCAGTTTAATTGATGAGAGATCAACGAATTGTATAGCGGTCGATATTAAGAAGATTGATGTAGAAGCAGGGCTGGGTAATATTTGAAATGGTTCCATTTTGTATTTAAAAAATATGTATTTAAAATGAAAATGTCATTTTGCATTTTGTATTTTAAATGCTTTTTGGAAAACCTTTTCCATTTTACATTTAAAATAAAAGTATCTATACATTTAACTATTTAAAATAGATAAATGTGATTTTCTAAACTTATAAAAGAAACCAAGTCCCGTGATTGGAACAAAACACAATTTTTTTATAGCCACATTGAACTTAACAGTCGTGAGTATCACTTGTTCTTTAACTTTCAAGAACAAAATTATCAAATAAAACTATAAAATGTATGAATACTTCAATAAATTACATAGAAAAGGAAAAGTCATTTTGCATTTGAAAACCATTTAAAATACCTATTTACCCATTTTACATTTAAAATAGATTCGAAAAACTCATTTTACATTTTGCATTTTAAATATATTTTTTAAAGTATTTTATATTTGGCATTTAAATGCAATTCAAAAAGCATTTTGCCCAGCCCTGTGTAGAAGTGCTAGACGACTTTAATAAAAAGGCAATAAGTAATGTGAGGAGTAACATTATTTTTGCTGGAACTACAAGTGAGAAGAGCAAATCATATGCGTCGGTTGTTGGTGCTTCGGGATCTGAGATACATGTCTTGCGGAGTCCGACGGTGGAGGTGTCTGACACCACTAGTTTTCTTGTGGTGCCCAGTGAGAATAGGAGGGATAAATATGTCTCATGTCAGGTCACTAAGGATACCTTGTGCAAGGTTTTCAAATCGGCTGATTGCGGTTTAAAAATCAGGAGGATCTCTTATGCACCAGATAACGACGTTAGGATTAAGGCTTTCTCTCCTAACATTGAGAAAATTAAAGTTCATCCTGATCTTGCGGGAGCTGGATTGACGGTGCGTGAGAACTTGAAATTGAATTCTAGGCTTATTGTACATGGAGTTTCTGCTAGGTCGGCTAAAGAAATTGAAGATGAGCTTTTGGCTCAAAACCTTAGTGATGTATTTGCAAATGACGTGAAGATTGTTTATATTTTTACGTCAAAATAAGACAGATGCATTACTAGCTGCATGCTGGAGGTCACACTAACGGTACGCAGGATCTTACTCGGAAGTGGACGGATTTATCTGCGCTACTTTGCCTGTTCATTTGCGGATCATGTGAGAATTGTGCAGTGTTATAGATGTCTCTCATTTGGTCATATTGCTAAAGATTGCAAAGGTAAACCTTCTTGCGGACATTGTGCTGGGGCTCATGAGATGAAAAATGCAAGAATAGAGATCAACTACCTAAGTGTCTGAACTGTGAGCGTCATCATGTATTTTATGGTGACTTGGCTCACTTCGCTATGGATGCTGCAAAATGTTCGATACTGATAGGAGAGTTAAGGACAAAATAACCAACACCTATGAATGATGACTTTGAGGACCTTAAAATTTGCCATGTCGATTGCCAATCTCTTTTCGCGCATTTAGATGAATTTTGTTACTACTTCTGCGGTGCTGGCTTTCATCATCTGTATGTCGAAGACGTGGCTTCGGTCTGCTATTACTGATGCTATGATCAGACTGCCTGGATTTACTCTTTAGGTGCGATAGAGTTGGAAGATCAGGTGGAGTGGCATTTTATTTGGCAGATCATTTATGCGCCTCCATTCTATGTTGCTCTGATAAGTCTGTTACGGGCAGATCAGAATTTATTATGGCGGAAATCTTATTTAACGATAGGTCTAAACTTTTGCTAACGGTGGTATATCAACTCTCAACTCAGATTATCTGAACAACTTTTTTCAGTCATTCTTGGAATTCCAGGTAAACTACAGGCACTCGGTCATCCTAAGAGACTTCAATGCTGACATGAATCAAATCACCTTTGATAGCCAACAGCTTGGTTTCTTTATCTTTGCGTCGAGCTTATATTTGGTACCGTTTATGTCTACTCATCACTTTAAGAATTCCAGCTGTTAAATCTGTGCATTATCGATGACAGGGAAGCTTAAGGAATTTGATCAGCGTGGAATAGCATTTCTATTAGCTCATGATCTTATCTTTATAAGGTACGGGATCAAACTACAGCTTCATCATGGGAGGCTTGTAGTTTGCAGGGATTGGAGTGGCTTTGATGCAGCATCTTTCCAATTTGATTGTTGATGATATCGACTGGACTGACGTGTCAGTTTCGAATAATATAGATGAAAAGATTGAGATCTTTGGCATTAAATTACTCAACATATTTAATGCGCATGTGCCTTTGAAACTACGGTACTTCAAGAATGTGTCTGTCCTATGGTTAACTAATGAGATTTGTTTGGTGATGCGCAATAGAGATCTGGCCAGAAGAACTTGGCGCAGGCATAAAAATGACGTATTTTATGATCGATACAAAACATTGCGCAACAAGGCACAGTATCTTGTGCGTTCTGCAAAGCGCGAGTATTATGCCAACGTCTTCAATCAGAAGGACGAGGCATCTGAGATTTGGAAGAGGCTGAGACATTTTGGTTTGATTAAGGCCAGGGATACTGGAGTGCGACTGTCGCACTCTCCTGAAGAGTTTAATGCATTCTTTGGACATAATGCGGAGTATGTTGATTGTATGGAGCGTGGTTCTCTGGGGGAGATGCTTACAGGTGATTTTGATGATAGGAGCTTTCACTGGAATTATGTCGCGAGATATAGTGAGGATGATTTCCAGGGCCAAATCAAATGCTGTTGGAGGGGATAGTATCTCATTGAGATTGTTGAAACTGAAAATCCACGATACTACTGCCTATTTTGGAGCATCTATTCAATTTCTCCTTGATGAATGAAGTATTCTCAGTGAAGTGGAAATCGGCTCTGTTTGCCTGATTCTTAAAGTCAAGAATCCTACATTGGTGCAACATTATCGATCAATATCTATACTTCCTATTTCGTCGAAGGCGTTGGAGCAGATAGTTTGCGCGCAGATTCGTATCTATCTTGAGGGCTTTGGCTTATATGATCTGTGTCAGTCTGCTTATCGGAACAATCATTCTATGCAAACTTGTCTGCTTAGGATGCTGGACAAGTTGAGACACAAGGCTGACCATAGAAGGGTTACTGTGTCTGTATTTTTCGATTTTTTGAAGGCTTTTGATAGAGTGGATCATCTCAATGCTAATCGAGAAGTTGAAGAGCTTATACTTTTCTGAGAGTGTTTTGAGTTGGATGCACTCTTATTTGACTGAGTGGAAACTGAGTGGACAGGCGGTTAAAGATAGCATAAAGAGTACTATCTCGTCTCCATCTCTCATCAGGGTTGGGGTGCCTCAGAGCTCTGTTTTGGGACTCTTGCTTTTTACTCTATATTTAGCTGATTTTAGTCTTGTAGTCAAACACTGCAAATACAATTTTTATGCTGACGATCTTCAAACCTACGTTCATTATGAACCAAGAGATTTACTTGACACTATCTGGAAGGTTAACGAGAACATTGATGCTATTCTGGGCTAGTCTATTACTAACAGACTCATATTAAACTCTGATAAGATCAGGCTATCATCATGGGAACATCAAGATTTATCAACGCCATTGATCTGAGTACACTTCCTAAGATAAGAATGAATGGGATTCAGGATTAAATATTTTACATCTATTAAATATCTTGGTGTCACAATCATATAATACTTTATCTTGGGAGAAGCAGGTTAATAATATGACAAACAGAATCCATTCAGCTCTATATCAGTTAAAACTGTGCAGGCATCTATTGCTGGAAACTCTTAAATCTAAGCTTATCGTGTCACTAATCTATCCACATGTTGATTACTGCTGTGCAGCTTATATGGACAACCGAACATAATCTGAGAGTTCATAAAGCAGTGAATGCTTGTATTAGATTTATTTTTAACGTGAGGGCCGATGAACATATTACACTTTATTATGTAAGGTTACGTTGGCTTAAGGTTCATGCTAGAAGAGCTTACTTTGTTGGATGCCTATTGTATAAGATATTAGAAACTAAACAACCAAGTCTTCTACACTCCAATTTTAACTGCAGGATCACAACAACTGATCGTGCCACTAGGACTTTGAGGGATATGCTATTTCTGCCACAATGTAGGACGGAACTGTATAAACATTCGTTTAGACTCACATCGGCTAGGTTTTGGAATGGAGTGCGATGATTCTGGCAGATTTTAAACAAAGACTATTCGCATTTGCTCGCTTGTGCCTCTTCATGATTAGGGTTTAATTTGGAATGTTTTTTAGAATATTCAGTACACTTTTGTGTCTCTTTCTTGCATGCCTTAAGACTGAAAATTATCAGTCATAATGTACATTTTTACATGTAAGTATATTCTTTGCTTGTTTATGCACATTGCGCACACTCACACTCATATTTGTACATTTACACATACACATATATACACATATACATACATACATACTTACCCACACATTTTTTTGTATATACTACCATTATGTTGTTACTTTGAATGTATTTTTATTTACGGCGCTTGAGGTTTTGTCCCAAAGCGCTTAATAAATGAAACTTTCTCTTTCTCTCTTTATCTCTTCCGCTGTTCTCTACTTGTTTTATCACGTTTACGACTTCTAACCTTACTCTTATTATCACTACCTACAACGTGCTATTGCGTACTATTTTCTCGGTTCCGTATCTGCGCTTATTCCCCATCGATTTCCACGTGCTCAATTCTTGTAATTCATACTTCTCTCGCCTTCTCTTGGAATCCTCTCTTCAACATTATTTGTTCTTTACAAAAGTTGCTCAATGTTTTGCTTTGTATGTCTTTTCTCTTGTCAACATATATTTTCTCTCTTTTCATTTCGCCTGTCTTTCTATCCATATGCCTCTTTCTCACTCTCTCTTATTAATTCATTCTGTCCTAACTTCTAGCTGTTCACAAAACCATTACTTCTTTTAAAAACTTCCTCTTCCGACCATCTTATTTCCCTGCATTCTCATCTGGACTCCTCTCTCCGCTTTTCCTTCTCCTCCCTTAGAAACCTTTGTCCTCCTCCTTGGTCCTGCATCCCATGCATTTTCACACGAGTACACTCAAGCTCACCCTTTCTCTCCCAGACACGGAAGCTCCTCAATATATATATATATATATATAATTTTATTTTAACATGTTTAGTTACAGTTCTAGTTTCAGTTAAAGTCTTAGAGTAATCTAGATTCTTGTTTATTTCAATTTAAATTTTGATATATTGAATTAGATTATTATATATATTATTTTTTGGGTGTTTATTTTTATTTCTAATGCACGTTATAAGTTTATTTCAATAGTCTCTTTTTCTTAATCATTAGTCGGAGTTCAATATGCTTGATATGCGCATATCGTGCCATGGGACGATATCCTTGAAAGATGCCCTTGCACAATGTTAGGCGATAGCGATAGGAATAAGAGAATAGCGATAGCGATAAGTAATATCCTCTCATTGAATATAACAGCTTGCTTTTTTAAGTTGTAGACACTTGTATGTGACCATTAATAAAAAAATACATGATTTGAATAAGAAAACTCTTTTGAAACCAATATGCAATTTTTTTATTTTACTTACTCCTGCAATTGCTTGATCATTTGCATCAAGCTTAATCCATTCACGGGAAACGTCTTTTTCCTCAAAATGTTTGTCACATATAACGTCCGTCTGGCGTAACTTGACTATACCTAGGATAATCTCTTCCCCATTTCTTCCATATAATTGGGTACTTCGATCTTTCGGTACGCCAAATAAAAACCGCTTTATTTGGATGCGTTCCGTTTCACGCATTGAACGCATAGATCGCCTGAAAATCTATAGTTCACGTAACATATATTATAGATTTCCAAGCGATCTATGCGCTCTATGCGTGAAACGGAACGCAACCTTTGATTGGTTCTGCTGCCGCTTTTACAATATAGTACTGCCCACGTCATCGGCATTTAAAAAAAATAATTTCTTACGGAGATTACATGCGTGTTTAAAACATCTATCGGAGTTTCTAAGGTTTTTTCTTTTTTTTTAATTTGAAATTTCAGGTAGGTTACGTTTATCTGAGGTTGAAAAAAAATAAGCAAAGAATACATGTTGAATTGGCAATTTTCAAACTATTGGTATTCTTGATGGCAGACATATGGAAATCGAGAAGCCGCCATGCTTTGGATCACAATACCACAACTATAAGCAATTTTTCAATATAGTGCTGTTGGTACTCTGTGATGCAAATAAATTCACATGGATGGAGTAATGATATTCTTTTCTTAATAATTGATAGGAAACAAATTAATAGTAACATTGCAATGAAGTGTATTTGATGTAATTTATAGATTCCATCAATGATGTAGGTAGTATATGAAGAAATTCTGAATTGGCTGCAGATTTTGCCTCCGATACCGCTGATCTTTCCACCTACACTTCTGCCACGGAAAGATGTTCCCTTTTCACATACAATCATGGCCAATGAGGCCTTCCTCCTTAACACGTACCTCATGCGTCCCTATGCAAGATGCATAATGGGTTGACAGACGAGCAGCGTTTTTAACTACCGACTCAGTAGGGCTTGCCTCTGCATAGAAAACACATTTGGGATACTGTGTATCACGCTGGCATAAATTTTGCACAAATGATTGTGTTTTTCTGTAGCAAATACAAAAGAGATTGTGAAAGCTCTTGTTTATCTTCACAACTTTATTATGAGCTGTAATGATGATAATAATGAATGTGTCTCCCAGTATTGTCTTCCTAATTGGTTCGATGTTGAAAATGAGAATGGGCTTATTCATGACGATTGATGGAGGATTATTGGTCCTGATGCATTTTTTAAAGAGGACTTAGATAGGAGCTAATCGAGGTGGCTCAGTGTTGGAAGATATGCGCAATTACCCTAAGCAGTATTTTGTATCTTCAATTGGGAAAGTTCAGACGCCCTGGCAGTATGAGAGCTTTTCAAAATCAAATAATTAACTCTTTCACGTAGTTGTCAAATTTACGTTTTTATACTCCATCGTTTTGAATTTTATGTGATTATAATTTGTTACTTCATTCTCTAATTGAATGTTGCGTTATTTGATCATGAAAGAGCATAATGAATATTTTTAACTGATAATTTTGCTTATGAATTTGTAAATAAGGAGATTGAATAAAGTAAATAATTGTATTAAAGCATTTATTTTTTATTTGTCATCCTCCATTAACTAACACAAAAAAATATTAAAAAAAAACACAAAATTTAAAAACAAAAGCACAAAAACATAAATACAAAAACAAAATTTTTGTCTATGAAACTGTGCTTGTCTGTATGTTTTAGAGAAATCATTAATGTGTTGCAATATATTATTTAGGCATTTAAGCAGAGCATGCTTGGATTGAACTTAATGTGAATTCTATGACATTCAATATGGGCTGAATACGATGAGATGCATTGCTGAAAACTGCTGATGAAACACTTAGTTGTGGAGTCGTAATTGCTTCACCTATCTTCGCTGCAAGTTCTGTCAGTCCCTTTGCTCAATTAAAGATTTATTGACAACGTCTATCTCTTGTCGTTTTTTAATTGCAAAAGTATCAGAAGCGGGCATCTTGCGCTTGATGCCAATTTTTGACATAGCCCTCTCCTATACTGCGTTATTGCTTCCAAATTCCGAAGTAATTGCAGATAATGGTGTTGTAGGAGATGATATTAAAAGTGGTGTTGTTGCAAAAATCTGTATCTGGATTTGCTGCAACAGACGTAACAGAGCAAGGAATCGTGCAAAACATTGTTGCTTGATTATTAGAAGCAGCAGACAAGATAAAAACAAGGAATTTATGCGTAGTTCTGACTTGATTTTTTGCAGAAGTTTTGGATTTATAGTTGAATGAGGTTCTACGATATCA
Organism: Cataglyphis livida; assembly: GCA_039654365.1. Classification (NCBI taxonomy): domain Eukaryota; kingdom Metazoa; phylum Arthropoda; class Insecta; order Hymenoptera; family Formicidae; genus Cataglyphis; species Cataglyphis livida. The sequence continues at coordinate 10,916 of JBCEZV010128125.1, forward strand.
CATTATAATCATATATTATTGACATTTATCATGCAAAACTTCTCAAACTACAATATTTATCTTCTAGATTTGATAATGTCTTCTAGGAATATTAAGTCCTCATATAGCTCTCAAATTGGTGTGTATGTGGATCGATCCGCTCCAGCTCCACATCTTGGCTGCTAAACTTTCCCCGTTCTCAGGTCGTAAAATCTTTTCTCAACAGCAAGACTTGACAAGTAAATTACCTTTCATTCCTTTTATTCCATAAAAATTATTTATTAGATCATTACATTTATTATTATTACATTTTCTTTTTTTAGTGTATCGAAGTTATAATCTTGTAAATCTAATCTAATCTGTATTCTGTCAAACATGTCTTTCATCAATTTATTATATGACTCTCATCAATTATATGTCATTTATCAATTAACTAACAATAAGTAACAACATTTCACTATAAAACCGTACTAACATTTTAAAATAATCGAAATAAACTTACCTTCTATTGGATGAGTGAGGTTTGTGCCGATCTGCACTCCTGCAGAGGTCTTGCTGAGGTTCTTCTTCCTCCCCCACCCCACCTCTCCACCTCCCTCCCCCCTCCTCCTCCTCCTCCTCCTCCTTCTCCTTCTCCTCTTCCTCTTCCTCTTCCTCTTCTTCTTCCTTAAATGGCACCTGCTCTCGATCGAGAGTCAATAGATTCACACGTACGATGTGTAATAAGTAAGTGGCGTTAAATACTTTAACCGTTCAATTAATGATCACACGCGAGTAAAAATGTCGAGGTGAGCTCCAGTGTAGGTTAAAGGCCATTGCACGTTAAAAAATTTTAGTCGTAATCATAAAGCCGTAAGTAAATCAACCAATCACAGTTCAAACATTCTATTATGTTTTAGAATGTTTGATTGTGATTGGTCAATTTTCTTACGACCTTATGATTACGACTAAAATTTTTTAACGTGCAATGGCCTTTATAGGTTGCGTTCCGTTTCATGCATAGAGCGCATAGATCGCTTGGAAATCTATAATATATGTTACGTTATAGATTTTTAGGCGATCTATGCGTTTAATGCGTGAAACGGAACGCATCCATAGTTGCAAGGAAGGAGAAGGTATTTCCAATATGGGCTGCATTCCGTTTCACGCATAGAGCGCATAGATCGCTTGAAAATCTATAATATATGTTACGTGAACTATAGATTTTCAGGCGATCTATGCGCTCAACGCGTGAAACGGAACGCATCCATGGAGAAACCATGTAGCGTGAAGTAGCGGGATTTTCAAATCTTCATATTGCATGTTTTGCAGAAGACAATAATTAGTCTGCAAATTTTGTTAGTAGGATTCTTTAATATTTCAAAGATGTCCATGGAGTGATGGCCAGCTGAAACTAATAGCAGATCTTAATTGTGTTGATTTATTACGTGTATTAGGACAGCAAAATACAATTGTTACAAAATACAATGATTAATATCTTGTGAAGGATGTCCACATGAGCAAGATTCATTATCGATTAAATTTTTTCGAAAAAGTTAACTATAGTTAAGATTGTAATGGTTAGATCTAATACGCGAAACTGTAACTATAGTTTCTCTGGAAAGACTCATATTATAGTATCATGGTTTCTTATTTTTCTGATAGATCATCTCAAAGAATGAAATGCCTTTAAATTTAGCCTAATGCTCTAAATATTTATCAAAATCAAAATCAAGTTTTTCTTTGGATACAGAAAAGAGATCTGAATACAGAACTTTAAAATTAGTGGTCATACCTTCTTTAATGGCTTGCCTAGCTAGCTCGTTGGCTATTTCATTACCGCTGTTCATTACCTCAATTCCTCTGTGTGATGAAACCCAGATAAATTGTATATGGATTTCCTGTATGCGTGCCACCTCTAGTTTTGCCTTGATGAGTGGAATTAAATAATTGTTTTGCCGAATAGAGGGTTCTTGTAGCGCTTTAAGTACGCTCATAGAGTCGAAGATAATACTAGCTTTGGAAGTATTAATGCCAAGAATTAATAGCATTATATATAGCTCAAGCTTCAGCAGAGAAAATGGAAGCGCAGTGAGAGATTTTATATCAATTGTATCTCCGGTGCAGGGAAGTAACAGGTAGATCCTACATATGAACCATTCTTAATCTTAGACCCGTTCGTGTAAAAAACAGTCGAACCCTCGAGAACGCCACCAAAAGCCTGAGTGAATAGGTTTTGCGCATATTGTTTTGGAAATTGCTCCAGTTTATCCAGAAAATCTTGTTGCGGATATATTATTTCAGGAGTAAAGTAAGATGGTTGATACGAGTGTTGAAATTGAGGAAGGATGATGGACTTGTATATAGTCTGCTTACAGGAATTAAGTTGACGAAACAGATTAATGGCGGGAAAATTAGTTGAGAGGTATTCAAAATTTTTGTAGTTATCGATAATAGTGTCCGAGAGATTTTCAAAATAATTCACGACCGGATAGTCAGTGACGCACAAGGTTTTAATAAGGAATCTTGTTATTAAATACCGAAAGCGATATTTAAGAGGCGGTTCTTTAGCTTCCGCAAACATTACGTTAATTAGTGTGGGGATGTGATATCCAAGGCAAAGTCTTACTGCTTTGTTTTGAATAAGTTTTAATTTATGGAAACGAGGGGAATCTTTAAGGACAAATATATGGCAAGCATTCAATGGAGCGTAATAACGAGCTAATAACTTAATAACGAGCGGTAAACTGTAAGCAAGAGTTGTGGATGTGACCCCCATCATACTCCTCGTAGAGCTGAGATTATTTGCATAATCTTTCTAGATTTGTTGATAATGTAGTCCATGTGGGCATTGCCGTTAAGTATGAAATCTAATAGAACACCTAAGAAGCAAACTACTCGGGTTGATTTAATGATGGAGTCATTGAGAGTAATATAATCAGTATTAGGGCGAATATTACGTCGTGAAATAATTATCAATTGTGTTTTGTGCGAAGAGATATCGAGTCTTCTCGATTGTAGCAGAGAATCATTGCTTGAAAGAGAGAATTCTACTGATTTGTGTGCTTTTTCAGCATTAGATGACGTTGAGAATATAACAATATCATCCGCAAATTGCAAAATTTTTGTATGTCTATCTAATACAGTTGAGATCTCTCAAAGGTATAAATTAAATAATGTAGGGCTGAGCACTGAGCCTTGCAGTGTTCCTTTGCGAGATAAAAGAGGACTAGAGAGTTGTCCCTGAATTACGAATTGTACCGTTCTCGCAGAGATAAGATTTTCAATGAATTTAATAGTTTTGGAAGATAATTTAAAATTTTTCAGATCCTCAATTAAAATGTGCGGAAGAACATTATCAAATGCTGCTTTAATATCAATGAAGACTGCCGGCGTGACTTTATCATGCAAAAAATCCCAAAAAACAGTTGCGACAAGAATAGATAAATTATCCTGGATCTAAACTTTTGAAATCCAAATTGAAATTCCGGCAAAATATTATTTGATTCTATGTACCAATAGAGTCTGTTGAGAATGAGTTTCTCAACAGTTTTAAGAATGCAGGAAGTGAGTGCAATGGGTCGGACTCCTCCCCCGTGAGGTTTAGGAATAAGAAAGACTAGTGAATGACACCATTCAGTAGGAAATGGGCCTTGGATAAAAAGGTTATTGATGATTCTGAGAAGAAAAATGTTTAAGTCATAGGGAAGGATTTGCAATGTTTTATAATCAATCCTATCAAAACTTGGGCTGGAAGAAAGTTTAGTCGAGTTAAGAGCAGCTTTAAATTCATTAAAAACAAAAGGGGAGTCTATCCAGGCATGAGGGCCATTATAACTCGCCTCATCTCTTTCTAAGACAATAATATTTTGAACAGAACAATCCTGGTGAACAGATCCGATTAATTGTATTAGTAATATTAATGTTATCTAATGGTATCTCCAATCTGATTTCTGTTCTCATCAGCCTGTGTATAAGAGGAAACGACGTCTATTACGGAATTTTTTTAGCATTCTCTAAATTTCTGGAGTTGGTGTACGTGAATTCACCAGAGCATTACCAGAGCAGTAAGTTATTCAATTTGATCTTTTAGCTTTTTTGAGGATTTTCCTGCAGGTATTAACTTCATGTATGTATTTAGTGTAATTTTCAATAGTAGGGTTACATTTATACTCTTTGCACACTTTTTTCTTTTTTTCTACCATTTCAGAGCATTCCTTAGTCCACCAAGGGGCCGGCGGGGAATTGCCACGTAATGCATTAGAGGTACGAAATTTTTTAATTGAAGATGTTTTAGGGGACGGAGAATATTTGTTAAGTGTATCTAGTAGTTGTTTATAAAAATAATTGTACTGTTGTATTGAGTGATTATCCTCCAAAGCCAGAACAGAGTCACAGGTAGCCTAGGAGTCTCGCAATAGATCAATGTAAACTTACTGCCATTGTTTTTTAGAAATTTTTAGCTTGTGTGAAAATACTTGTGGAATTAATTAAGCAATTAAAAAGGACATTAATTGGAAAATGATCACTACCCAGCGAATCTTCAATAATATTGCAATGACAAAGTGAAGCCACGCCAGCTGACGCTATTGCAAGATCAATTAATGTAGAGGTACGGATAGGATGCGCAATAAATGTAGGAACGTTTGGATTGAGTAGGACGGCATTGTGGAGATCGATAGTATTTGCTATGATAGATCCAATAGCATTATCACGTCGAGCCCCCCCAGAGAAAATGGTGAGCATTAAAATCATCAATAACTAAAAAAAATCTATGAATATTAACCAAATTTAATATTTTACGTATAGTAATTATAGAAGTAGAAGTATTGGGGTGCCGGTAGACCCCAGTAACAATTAATTCACCCAGATGCGTAAGTAATCAAACAGTTACAGTTTCAATAGACGGATCAAGAATCTCAGGTAGATTCAATATAGTGTAAGTAATAAAACTTTTAATGAGCACTGCCACTCCCCTCATATCTGGTTTAGTGCAATCTTTTCTCTCACATGAGAATCCTCTAATGCGAAAGTCGTGGGATCGAGCGAGACAAGTCTCCGCAAGTATAATTATTTCATGAGATTCAGCTAGTTTCTCAATGTCAGTTTTTTTGCTAAGAGCTCTTCAACAATTTTAGTAAATCAGGCTGCAACCCAAATCGACAGCAGCAGTGTAAATGTCTGATCCTGGTATCATTATATTATTTAATTATGGAGTTAAGTTCACGTAGAGCTTCACAGAGGCGTAGAAGATCTTCTCCGAGTTGAGAATTTCTGAGGGAGGCAGGGATATTACCTGCAAGTTGATTTAAAACAGTAGTGAGAGTGTTTACAAAATAAAATTTAGCATTATTTTTGATATTTAAGTTGCTATTCATGGTATTTGGGAAGATCTTGAAGAAGAAGGATAACCCCCGGGTGTATCGGATGATTGATAAGATGAGTGCGGATATCTAAATGGCGAAAGAGGGAAAAAATAGGGAGAGGGGTAGTAATAAGGATACCTCGTATAGGGAGGAATATCATGAAAGTGTTCAAAGGAAGAAGTTTGATGTGAAAAAGGAGAATTTTCATGCTCGTGTACATATCGGGGATAATAATAATTGTTAAAGTTTTCTGACCCACCATTGGGAGCGTATAAAAATGAGTTATGATTATTATTAAAGTTTTGTTGGTATCTCTCATTGAGTGTACTTTCTCGAAATTGAGAATTGTTAGATTGAGTGGATGTTCCCATAAAAGATTCACGTCTGTCATTGTTGTCGCGGTTGGATTTAAAACTGGTATTATTACCTCTGTGAACTTTAGTATTTCTTTTTAATGCTTCAGAGTATGATACAGGAAGAGAATTGGAATCAGGGCATTGGTCGGGTAACGTTGATAATATTGCATAGGGATTGCGGTCGATATACGATGGGCATACATTAGGTTGGATTTTATCATAAGTAGTCGATAAGTAGTCTAATAATTTAAATTGTGAGGTTGATAAGATAGAAAAGGATAGTCGCGTTGGGAAAACTGTTTATCGACTGTTCGCAAGGGTTCTCCATTACCGATTCTCATGCGAGCTTCTAATAAAGAGATATTATCCATTGAAGCGAGGGTATTAATTTGTTTTTGTTTAATATCCGATGGGCAGTTAGGAATGATGAGAAGATGTTCACCCCCACAGTTACAACATATGGGGGGTTGTTGAGATCGCGGACATTCCTCATTAATATTATGTTTGGCCCCGCCACAGCGAAGGCGTCTAGTTTTCCTTTTACAGTTAGTACTAATGTGACTTAAACGATAACAATTATAGCATAATTGAACTCGTGGTATATACGGATGAACAGGAAGTTTAATTTTAAAAAGAAAAACTACTGGTGGGAGAAGTTGCCCCTCAAATTTTAATAGTATTGTTTTAAAAGGAACAAATTTGGTTTCTCCATCAATTTTTATTTTTCAATTAAGACGTTGTATAGATAAAATTTTTGTCGTCGTCTCTATTGAGTTGACAAGATCCGTCGCATCCATTTTCGTAGAAATATTTCTAATAATCCCGATACGCATGATTCGATACAAAGGAATAAAAGCTGTGAGATGTTTTTCTTTGAAAACTTAATGGTTAATAATGTTATTAGCAGCCTCCGAGGTAATGAATTCAACAAGGATTTTATTTTTGCCTATTTTTTTAACTTCACGAATATCTTTTTTAATTCGTCCATTAATAAGGCGACTAATCATCATCGGTTGAAGAGGAATGCCGTTATTAGGATCCTCATGTTGAAAGTGTACAATATAAGGTGGAAGGTCTTTACGTCGATATCTATTCGCATCTTTATTATTTTCTTTAGAACTAAGGGAAGAGGGAGGGATATCTTTCGAGGCTGAGAGAGGTCGTTTCGAAGTTTTGAACGTTATCTTGCTCATGCGCATTATCGCAATCCATTATGTGCTCAGTTACATCGATATTATTTGATATTGCTTGCTTTGTCGGCAATGCTGGTGAGTTAGAAGGAACATGCGCAATAGATTCTAGAGATCGAAAGCGGGAAATCGCAGGAGAGAGATCTTTTTCAAATTCATTATTTTCATCCAGGGAATCCATCGAACCATCATCATCATAAAAAAAGTTAGAACAAACCGAGGTTATAGAGCGAGTTTGTGAAAGGAGGGCGAGGGGATCAAATTTTTAGAATTATTATTATTAATTTCAGATCTCCTTCTGCAATCCCGTCTTTTTTGCTTTTTAGGCATTTCAGATTCACTATTAGCATTAATGTTACCTTTATCTTTGAGAGGATCTTTTGCTAATTCTTTATCTTGTTCTTCTCATAGAGGAGATCTAGATCTGGCTCTAGTTTTAGTTCCAGCTGGTTTTTCAAAGAATGTCCATTCATCCAGAGGCATCAAAAGACGACTATGTCGTTTGTTTCCTCCCGGGTCAGTGACGCAGAAGGCCTTGGCCTTTTATTTTAGGTAAACTCACTTTCAATAAGAATATAATATAATAAAAAACAAATAAAAACACTCTAACAGTGTTTAATATATAATAGTTATCTTCAACTATTTAACTTAGCATGCACTACGCAGTCGCAGCAGGATACAGAGGAGGGAGGCTCAGAGCACACCTTACTCGTACGCTGTTTCAGAGCGGAATCCAGGTCTTCACTTCTATTGGCATATAACTTTTCAGTCTTATCGTACAAAAATTTATTTACTCTGACCATGGCAATTAGCTCTCAGTCACTGCTGACTTCTGCATAAAAATTTTATGTTTAACATTGTTATGTTTAACATTGTTATGTTTAACATGTTAATCTTCTTCTTTTGTTTGATGGCTGGGCCTGAACACACTGACTCACACGGTCAAGTCAATGATTGGTGGAGGAGTGATTTGGGTAGAGCTAGTGACAATCTAGAAGTTAGATGTTTAAATTATTTCTTTTGAAGAATGAGGCCAGACATGAGATGATTGCTGGAGGTGGGTTAGAGAAAATTTTGAAGATGTCTGGAGGAAGAGGTTTCTTGGTTTTTTTTCTAAACTGCTGAAGTAGGTGAGGTCTATGGAAAATTGGTGCAGGTCCAAAGGATGTGATCGATGTTTTGAAGAGAATGACCGCACTTACAAGGAGGAGAAGAAGTGATGTTGCAGCGATAGAGACTGACTTGAAGATTGTAGTGGTTGCTTCTTATGCGGCAAGCGGTGATAATTTCTTCGCGCTCGAGTCCTAGGTTTTTGAATCAAAGATGAGGAGAAAAGGAGGGGTAGGCTGAAATATTTTTTTTTTCCCTTGAGATTTGCCTGAGCGCTTAAGGTGATGATGATATATATTGAGTGAGAGCTAATGAGAAGAAGTCGCTGTGAGGATCGGGTTCTGATAATGGTTTTCCTGTGCGGATGGCTCTTTTAGCTAAAAGGTCAGCTGTTTCATTCCCTAAGATGCCTGAGTGACTCGGAATCTAGATAATTGAGATGGTGAGATTCGACAGGTTGGCTATTTTTAATTTTCTTTTAATGTCGAGTATGAAATGGTTTTGATCTTTCAGAGGTTTGGCTAAAAAAAGAGATTCTACGAGACTGCGAGAATCGGTAAAAATGGTGGAGTTCGAGAATTGCTTTAAGAGAATAAAATCGAGACATTTAAGAAGGGCTAAAGTTTCACCTATGAAAATTGAGGCGCAGCCATCGATCTTATATAAGAATTGGGTAGGGGAGTAGGGGAGTAGAAGAGTAGAAGGCGAGTCCGACGTAGTCACTAGAGTCCGTTTTGGAGGCGTCGGTGTAGAAATGACTTCCGTGAATGAGTTGGTGGCTATGAAGATAATCTGTGGAAGAGGGGCTTTTTGATGTCATTAACGATATCGAAAGGTGTAAGGTGTAAGTCTACTATCGTAGAGGAAATGTTTAGATCATACATATATACTGGCAAAAGGTCGAAAGAGGCGATTTTAGATTTGTAAGGTTTAAATTTAGGGAAAGCGTTGTCGAGGATGAAGTTGCTCGAAATATCAAATTATTTGTTATTTAGGAGGCTGATTTGCAAGTCGTAGAATTTATCAATTATTATACTGTCGTTAGAAGCGAAACTTTTGATGATAAATTTGGACGCCAGGTAAATGAATCTGAATTTGAGGGATCCGTTGCCTGATTTTGCAAGAGTAACATTAATAGGAATCGATTGCCGTAGACTTAGACATAGGCGGAGAGCATATCTCTGGATTTTCTCTAATTTTTCTAGTTGGGTATTTGTTGTTGATTCGGATATATAGAAAGCTGTATTCTATCGAACCTCAAATTAGAGATTTGTAAATGCTTAAAAGAAGATTGGGATTGGCTCTCCACCAAACTCCGCAAAGGGATTTGAGGATGTTAAGGAGTTTGGAGTATTTTTTGGAAAGCAAGTTGATGTGAGAGTTACCATGTAGTTTGGAGTCAAGTGTTATTCCAAGGAATCTGTGAGACGTGGACGAAATGATAATCGAGTTTTGCAAGTTGAGAGAGTGGGAGAGAGAGTTTTTCTTCTGGAGAATACTATCAAAGCCGACTTGGAGAGAGATATCGAAAGTTCTTTGGATTCGAGATAAGAGACTAGTTTGTTTGCTGACTGTTCTACAGACTTGAGTGATTGGACGATATTCGGAGACTGAAGTACAAGATAATGTCGTCAGCAAATTGTAGAATGTCACATTTATTATTGAGAATCTTTTGGCATTTTGAGATATAGATGTTAAAGAGAAGGGGACTTAAAATTGAGCCTTGGGGGACGCCTCTGGAAGAGAATAGAGTATCTGAGATTTCCCTGTTAATTACGAATTGCAGTTTTCTTAGGTGGATGAGATTGTATACAAATTGGCATAGTTTGGGGGGGAGATCGAGTTCTAAGATTTCTAAGAGTTTCTAAGATCGTTTATGAAGATGTTAGAAAACACCTTATCAAACACCCCGACAACATCTAGGAATAGGCAAGCTGTGGGTTTGTTGAGTGTGAAGCCGTTACAGATATGCGATAGAAGGATGCCCAGGTTATCGTGGCAGGATTTCCTCTTTCTGAAGCCGAACTGTCTCAAAGAAAGAAGTTTGTTTTTTTCAATCCAACATTCAAGGCAAAAATTGATAAGTTTTTCCATGAGGAGGCAGGAGGTGAGAGAGATTAGTCTAAATTTGTTGGTAAGTTTTTCGGCAGTAGAAAAACAATAGAATGCCGCCACGATTCAGGAAAGGCTCCCTCCTCTATAGATACTATTGAATATGGGTAGGAGAGTGGTTAGATATTGAGTAGGTAGGAGGGAGATCATTTTGTAGTCGATGCGATCTATTCCTGGAGAGGATTTGATTTTGAGATGTTTGATATGATTGGTAAGTTCAGTAAGAGAAAAGGGGTTGTCGAATATGTTGCAGGAAATGGAGTTGGGGAAGAATGAAAGCGCGAAGTATTTCTTGAAGAGGACAGAGGGAGGGCAAAGGGATGAAATTAGAAATTTGATCCCATCTGGGATTTCATAATTGGATGAATTTTGGAAGAATGACATACCGAGATGCCTGGATTTAAAGCGTCTAATCATTTTCCATAGGTGTTGGATGGAGGTATGCTCGTTGAGAGAAAGGCAGAAGTTTTTCCATCCTCTTCTTTTGGTGGCTCTTAGAGTACGTTTTGCGATTGCTTCTAGTATTTTTAAATTATTGAAGTTAGATACAGAGGGATGCAATCTATATGCGGTTAGAGCGTTTTTTCGGTTGGAGGAGGCTGTTTCGCATTCATCATCCCACCAAGAGGCCGGCAGAGTGGAGCGCGGAAGAGGTTTATGCAGGTTAGGGTTGGAATTATGTGGACGGGAGAGATGTGTAGGGAGTTGGTTAATGATGTGAGAGGTAAAATTGTCGTAATTTTCTAAAGAGGAGTGGGAGTTGGATAAGGTTTTCGAGAGTAATGGGAAATTGAAAAAAAGATTTGAGGTAAATTGTTTCTGGTCTTCTTTTTTCACTTTGATCTTGTGAGAGAAAAAAGTACGCCTTTTGATTGAACAGTTAATTGAGATGGAGATAAGGAAGTGGTCGCTGAAAAAGAGGTCAGGGAGAATTCTCATTTCACAGAGGCTGTAGAGGGGGGGAGAAGCGAAAGCTAGATCGATGACGGACTTGGATTGGTTGGGACGGGATAGAAAAGTGGGGGAGCCATCGTTGAAACAAGTGAATGAATGATTGAGAGTAGAGCCGTTCCACTATTGTCGATGCGGTCAGAGCCCGGTCAGGAATGGGAATTCCGTATGGTGGCTATTGAAATCGCCAATTAAAAAAGAGGAGGAGAAGAAGTTGCAAAAGTTAAGTAACTCTTCCCATTCCAGAGAGCGGAGAGAGAAGTGGAAAAATCTGTAAATGGATTTGATTTGGAAGGGTTGATTGTCCATTTGAATGGTAACCGATTGGTTCTCGAGTTTGTTTGGAATTTGTGGGCAATTATCTAAGATTTTGAAGGGAATATCACGTTTCATAGCAAGCCCTCCTGAATTACGTGAGAGAATATCTTTTCTAAAGATGTAAAAGTTTTGAAGAGATAAAGTAGAATTTGGATTGAGCCAGGTTTCATAAGAAAATTGATTGGTTTATTTTCTTACATTTGTTACAATCAATTTCTTTATGTTTATGGTTATGCGCTTATGCAAAAGTGCTCCCCGCTTAAAGAAGCAGTCTATGGCTGGGTTCGGGAAGTACGCTTTTAACGCTATGAGTGTGTTCTATCCTTGTTCAACTTCAATAACTAACAAAGATAGAACACGCTCATAGAGCTAAAAGCGTGCTCCCCGAACCCAACCCATAAAAGCCACAAGCTCTTCCGTGTTACGTTACGTTAAGTACTGAGCGTAAACTTAGATTTGTACGTAATCTTAAACTTTAGTCAATGTACAAAGAAAACCGTAACTGTAAAGGCCATTGCACGTTAAAAAATTTTAGTCAGAATCGTAAAGCCTTAAGTAAATCAACCAATCATAGTTCAAACATTCTTATTATGTTTTAGAATGTTTGATTGTGATTGGTCAATTTTTAAATTAATTAATACATATTAAGTACTACATTGACCAATCATAATATCATATTCCTTTAAAGAATGGAATGGTTGTGATTGGTTAGTATAGTATTTAGTACATATTAAAGTATATCGGTGTAAACTAAGTTATTATCGAATGTGTTAAGGCTATTAAACGTTAAAAAATTTTAGTCGTAATCATAAGGCCGTAAGAAAATTAACTAATCACAATCAAACATTCTAAAACATAATAAGAATGTTTGAACTGTGATTGGTTGATTTACTTACGGCTTTACAATTACGACTAAAATTTTTTAACGTGCAATGGCCTTTAAGGTGCCTTTAAATGGCAGCATCAAGTGTCGAACGTCGAGCGTTTGTGCTGCGCAGAAGATCATTGCGCAGGATTTCAAAAAAATCGCACGACTAAGGTCGAAATTAAAATATCTTTTCCATCTATACTTGACATGCAGACCCAAACTTAAATTCTTGAAGCTTGATGGCTATAAAAACAACGTTGCAAAGTAATTTTAACATAGAGAAAAGATATATAAAGTTAGATTGCGTGTGTTATGAAAAAACATGTAAAAAAATTTATAAAAATTAATCCCTTAATGTTTAGTTAAATTCTATGTACTATCAGTAGTAACGTTCTGTAATATATTTGTTTAATAATAATAATATCTATTTATTTTTAATGTTAATAAATATTAATTATAAAAATAATAATCAATATTGTATAATAATGTTTATTAGAATATAACCTTCTTAATCTGCCATTTAAAGGCACCTTTAAAGTTCGCTCGCAAGTCTACTCTTAAAATAACCAGCAGGTTATTTCTAGAATGTTATTGCTGTGCAACTAATTAATTTAATTTTAAATAACGTTTACTGATTGGTCGGTCCGAAGATTTTCAATTTTTTGTACAATCGAATATTATTATTAAAAGAACTAAAATGTATTTAATTTCTAAGTTAAATAACCATGTAGAACTAGAATAATAAGCAATTAATGGTCAATTTTATCAACTTCTGTTAAGCTAATCGACAGTTAGAATCAGCAGGGTGGCAACAGAAAATAGAATTGAATGAAAACCAAGCATTCTTATCATTTCAATTGCCACCCTGCCGTTGGTTAATTTAACCTAAGATAGTGAAATTGATTCTAATAAAATTAATTAATAAGTAAAATAAAAGCAAATGGATTAAATAATTGTTCTATATTACATAGGTATATTGCAAGAATTAAAGTTGTACTTAATTACTAGCAAAAATATAGTTTTTAAAAATGGTAGAACGTCACAGAGGTCGTTTTTCGATCAATATATAAAAGCTGTATTACACTACAGATTGCCGGCTCAATTGCGATTGGGCTTGACAGTTGCAAACTGACCAATCAATTGGCAAACTGCTTTGCTCTGATTGGTCAATTCGCAATTATCAATGTTAAACTTCAACCACAACCGAGCCCGCAATCCGTAATATGGCCTTAAGAAAGTTAACAGTCTAGTATTATAGAAGCTGCATGGAACGCACCCATTGATAACAAATTACTGAAACACAATGATAAAAATTCGTGGAAATTATCCCACGAGCAGAGCCTTCTGCATGGACAGGATACATGCGCGCGCGCATTGATCACGGTCTCGATTGACCACGTTACAATTGACCACGGTCCCGATTGATCACGATCCCGACTGTCCACGTTACAACTGATCACGGTCTCGATTGACCACGGTCAATTGGGACCGTGGTCAATTGCAACTGTGGTCAATCGGGATCGTGCTTAATTGGAGCGTGATTAATATCAACGTGGTTATTCGCAACGTGGTCAATTTCAATGTGGTCAATCAAGACTGCGGTCAATATTAACGTGGTCAAACGCTTTCCTTTTTTAGAGTCTAAATTAATTTTTTTGTTTCGATTAAATTGTTGTACACATTAAATATGTGTGCACATATATGCGGATGTGTGCGCGCGTGCGTGCGTGCGCGCGTGCGTGCGTGCGTGCGTGCGTGCGTGCGTGCACATACATATATTTATGTATTCAGAATTATTTTCCAAACAATAATTATAGTTTTTTACAACTGAAATATGAGATACTTAGAATAATATATTGAATGCTTTCCATTTAATCGACCTAAGTATCATTCTATTTTCTTTCAATATCAGTGAACAACAAAGATAGAATGTTATTGTGTCAATTTGAGTCACTAAATAGAAAGCACTCATTGTGAACATAATCGATAAGTGTAGATCGGATCGAAAGTGTAAGTAGGTAATTGATCGATAATACCCTATGAGCAATTTGCGATCATGTTTTGTTTTAGGCAATTATAAGCCGGGATACCGTACATTACATTTCACGTGCTATTTTTTGTTGTGTTTTACTGTGTTTTATTGTACTTTTCTGTGTATTTTACTGCGTTTGTTTTTTAATATTATCCATATTATTGTCCAAGTGATTATTCATGTAATTATCCGCGTTATTATCCGTGTCATATATCGTCATCAAGATGAATTATTCAAATGCTATTCCATCCACAAGTGGCATAGAAAAAGAGAAGACGAAGACAAATAAATTGAAGAAAATAACCCAAAAAGGTAAGAAATTTTAAACTTCTTGGCTAGAAATTAGAGATTTAAAAAATTGGTTAACGTCGCATCTGGACAATAGAAAAGTTTATTGTACCGCATGTGACAAAGATCTCACATGCGGTAAATCCGAATTATATAAGCACGCAGCTGGGAAGCGACATATTAAAACTGTTCAAAAAAATAACAATTTGGAAAAACAATCTGCTTTATTACCTGCTACGCATTAAAAGTAACAACGTATTAAAAGTATGGACCATGTTAATAAAATAATGTCAGCAGAAATTAGATTAGCAGCTTTTTTTGTAGAACACAATATAGCTTTTCAGATAGTACAACAGATAGTACATATGATCCCTTTAATGAAAGATATTTGTTCAAATCTAGAAATAGTTAATGATCTTGCATTGTCCAGAATAAAGTGCGCCAAAATTATGAAAAATGTTATTGCTAAAAGAGAAAACGAAAAAACAATTAAAAATTTAAAATCACAGAAATTCTCTATTTTAATTGATGAAAGTACAGATATAGCTAATTATAAATTACTTTGCGTTCTTGTTAAATATGTCTCACCTGATAATAAAAAATGTATAATCAAACTATTAGAATTAATACGATTAAATGTTACAGATTGTCTGCAGAAAAACTTTATTCTACATTGTTTTAGAAATAAAGAATTAGAAAAATAAAGAAATATCTTTAAATAATATTATAGGAATGGCTTGTGATAACGCATCAGTAATGATTGGAATCCGCGATTCTTTTATTAGTAGATTAAAACAAGAAATACCTTCTCTCATAGTATTAAAATGTATATGCCATTCCTTTGCATTTATCGCGAGTAAATCGTGTTCAAAATTGCTTAATTCTTGTGAAAATTTGATACACGCTGTTACCATTTATATCTCTGACAAAAAGATCTGCTATATTGTGTGAATTTCAAGAATATTTTGGCGTAGAGTCGCGTAAAATTTTAAAATTATTGGGTACAAAATGGCCCATCTTACAAAAGTGTGTTGCAAAACTTCTCGATAATTGGGAAGTCTTAAAACATTACATTTGGAAATTATTGAAAGTAAAATCAATTCGGCATAATCCATTTTTGATATTGTTACGTCTCAGCGACGCTCCTTTTCTCTCTATACCTCAGTTAGTGAGAAAAAGATTGCTCTCTATTTTTATAGGGCAACCTGCTTCCACCGGCTATACCCTAGGGACGCCGAGAGCTAGGACTAATCTAGTGGATCTAGGGGAAAGGCGAAACACTGAACTAGTTGGGTACTAGGAAG
>JBCEZV010134075.1:0-26348 GCA_039654365.1 Cataglyphis livida
CTATTTTTGCTTGTAACTCAAAAATTACGCTTCAATTCAAATTTTGGTAAAGGAAAAATCGTCTTAGAATTGTATCATACGTCATTTAATGGACGGAAGGTTGTTCTGAATCACCCTGTATATGTGGATGCAAAAATTACGTCTTCTATTATGCAGTTTAAATTTAATAATTTAATATCTGTCGGTAATATAGCGGAACTATAAATGCCGTTATTATCGGCAATTGTAATTTAGATGAGGGCGCTAACTCGTAAGAGCTCGCCTGTCGCTTTAAGCCATCGCCTTAATCTTCTTATATCGATTTTAACGATTTTCAGTGATATTTTTGTTTATAATGGATAAAGTTTCAAAAAGTATTCACCCCTGATTTTTTTGAAACTCAGTAGTCTTATGTATTTTGACCCGCTGATTACGAATATCATAGTGAAATATCATAGTTGACGACTACTTGATTTTCATGATAAAAATCATAAAAATTATATAAAATTATAGTTTTTTTATGTTTATCTCAGGAAATATGAAAAATCATGATAAATGTTTTAGACAAAAGTTTTAGGTCTCATAGAGATAAATATTTTAGGTTTTACACATTTTCACCGTACCAACATCGTACTGTTTATTTCTGTGAGATCTAAAACTTTTGTCTAAAATATTTATCATGATTTTCCGTATTTACTGAAATAAACATAAAAAATAACATTTTTTTAATGTTATTTTTATTTTTTTATAATTTATCATAATTTTCACCATAAAAATTAAATAGTCGCCAATTTTCACTATAATATTCGTAATCAGCGCGTAATCAATACGTAAGAATAGTGAGTTTCAAAAAAATTGGGAGTGAGTTGGAATTATATAATTATTATACTTTTTATTATTTTCTCTTGAAAAATGTTTTTTACAGTCGCTAAAATTTTTTTTAGGGACTTCCATGTTAACTGAAAAAAAAGCTTTTCACTAAGTTTTATCGAAATTCGAGCTAGATCCCTTTCAAAAGTCTATTCAACTTTTTTTGTTAAATATCTTAAAAACTATATAGATCGTCAAATTAAAAAAGAACATCAAATTAAATAAAGTAAATATTAACAACTTCACTCTTATAACATTTATAAAAATGGATTTTTCATGGTTTTCACCATGAAATTCAAATAGTCGCCAATTTTCATTATGATATTCGTAATCAGCGCATTAAAATATGTAAAAATACAAAGTTTCAAAAAAATCAGAGTTGAGTTCTTTTCGAAACTACACCCAAAAATCTCAATTTGTACACAACAAAAATTTAATATTTTTAAAAAATAGCTTCTAAAACAATTTTCTCGAAAAATAATTTTATCATAAAAAAATTTGTCCTTAAAAAATAATCCTAATTAATAAAACACTTCTAAAAAAATAAGAAATTAAAACTAAATATGAAATCAATAGTTAACTAGTCAAATACTTAAAAGCAATTCAGTTTACGAGGATATGTAATTTTAAATAATATTTATCATAAAATGAATCTTGCGTTTATAGAAATGTTGTAGATAAACAGATTTTCTCTATAAAATTAAAACGCATTTTACTTTATTTAAAAAAAAATTTAATTTTGAGTAGAATATCATAAATTACGTTTATAAAGTTTATTTGGGATGTTATATATACAATAATCCAAAAAAACCTTACAAATGTAAAAAAAATACTCCAAGTTTATAAAAAATTCTAATTTGTACATAACAAAAAGTTTAATATTTATTTTTAAAGAATAACTTAAATTTTGGAGACAGAATATAAATTTTTATAAACAACAATTATTACAAAAAGCAGTGATATCCCTCCAAAAAATCTTACTTTATATTGCTATAATAGTATATTTATAAATCACATAAAATTAATATTTGCTTCGATAAATATCATTTGCTTATGAATCGTTAAGTATTAATTGTAATAGAGATTAAATTGTAGACATCTTTTAAAAACTTTTGTGATCGCGGATAATAAGATACATACTATGATAATATATTTATAAATCACACAAAATTAATGTCTGCTTCGATAAATAGCATTTGTTTATGAATCGTTAAGTATTAATTGTAATAGAGATTAAATTGTAGACATCTTTTAAGAAATTTTATGATCGCGTGTAATAAAGTACATACTCTCTCTCTCCTTCCCTTCCCTTCCCTCTCTCTTTCTCTCTCTCTCTTTCTCTCTCTCTTCTATCTATTATAAATTATTAAAAAATGTATAAAAAAAAAATCATACGTGAGCGCAAACGCGCCATGAGGAACAAAATCACTTTGTGTGTGCGAGCATACGTACGTGAGTCTGAAAGTTGAAAAAAGTAATGTCAATTCTGACATTTCGCTCGATATATTATCATACCTTAGGATTGACTGCACCAATTTTATTCAAATTTGTCGCAATCGAAATCTTGCATCCACATTATGTGTATAATAAAAGTGCTGTCAGATTTTTGATTACTTTTCTTTATGAAGTATTTTAATCGAAAGTTTATTAAGAGTAAAAACTCCGGATAAGTTACTTGATAGCGTTACGGCCCCTGTACAAAGGCAAACCGTTGATAGCCGGAAAGAATTTTTCTCATGTATTTGGCATTTTTTTTTATGAACTTGACGTCGAGACGTTATTACGTCACTTGATGTGTGTGTGATTTAGAAAATCTTAAATAAATTGTATAAAAGTGAAAATATATGGTGAGTAATTCTTCGATAAACTTATTTCAAGATCATAAAAAGGTATATATTTTGTATAAATTTTGCAACAATATTTTTTTCATAATTTTGATTAGACAGATTTATATTGTCACAGACTTATAAAAATTGATATTTCATTTATTATTTATGAATTAAAGACTAAATCATAAAATATGAAAATATTAACTGCACAACATTTCTTTCTCATGTCTTAATAAATCATATTAAAAATCCTAACAAAATGAATCAAAGTATTGTGTGTATAAACTGATTTCTTGTTTCTATAAAAATTAGTTTTTTAATAAATATATGCGATGCATATATATGTCATCGAATATCAAAGAGCTAAATAATTTAAAAAATTATTATTTATTATTTATATTTAATATGTTCTTCTTTTAGATTGTAAGAGAATTATTCTCTAAATCAAGATGTGATCAAATAATCCTGGGTCAAACACGATTGACTTCATCAGATCGTCATAATAAGCTCTATAATATCGGTTGATATGATATTATATTTTCTATAATAAGTAAAATTTACAAGTACTATAATATTATTACGTCCGCCTTTTGTTTGTCCGTCCCTGCGTGTCGCCTATGCTGGTGTGCTGTTCGGTCTTCGGGAGATGATTCCTTGACGCGTCGCTAAGGGTGTTGATTACGACGGCTGACATTTAGATGTTTTTAATTGCTATCTTAGTCTCGCGGCGGATTCGATGCGGACGTTTCCGCGATTGATCCCGTTCTCTTTTTGTATTCGGTTTATTTGTTCTGTTTTGTGTATTCAGTGTTCTGTTCTAATATTAAAGTTCCTTTACTTATTTATAATAAGTGTTATTATTTACGACGCGGAGCGTGTGTGCGGATTGTGATGTGCGCGATTCGATAGAACTCGAAGTCGACACGCCGACGTAACATTTTGGGGGCTCGTCTGGGATCGAGCTAGACATAATAGTAAATTTGAAACGCACAACTATGGCATCCGAGCAACGAGATCTCACATCTGGAATTTTGACACGGAAGAGATTGCGAGCTGAGACTCCGCTGCGAACTTCTGCGGAAGCCACTGCAGCAGGACCGACGTGGAAGCATTAACGTTTCAATCTGCGCTGCGAGAGATTCGTCAGCTGCGGCAGGAGCGTCTGCAGGAGCGAGCCGAATTTGAGGCACAGATCAGCACCGAAACGAGATGCTTTGCGGGATGGAAGAAAGGATGCGCCAGCTAGACGCCGATATACAGCTAAGTCGTTTGAATAATATAAGTAGCTTGAGGGCGGGCAGCTATCAGGAGGCAGGGCCGCGTGAGAGTATCAGAGAGCAGGAGTCGCGAGAGTCTGTTAATAAGGAGTTAGGTTATAAATTAAAGCCAGATATTTTTGATGGTAGTGTTTCGTTGAAAGAATTCTTTTCGCAATTCGAGTTAATTGCGCAGGCTAACAAATGAAGTAATGTGACAAAGATTGTAGCGTTAATTTTCTCTTTGAGAGGGAAAGCGCGAGCAATTTTGGAATGCGTTAATGAAATTGAAAGTTTAGATTATGTGGAGTTAAAATTTAAATTAGAGTTGCGTTTCGGAGAGGGATGTTGCTCTCAGTCATATTACTCGCAGTTTACGAACAGAAAACAAAAATTGGGAGAGGATGAAGTAACTTTGGGCTCTAAAATTGAACGGTTGTCCAAATTGGCGTATCCAGAATATTCTCATCAAGTGCGTGAGAAAATCGCTTGCGCACAATTTGGTACCGCTATATCGAATAATTTTAAGGAGGACTTTACAATTGGGGGGGGGGGGGTGACTTCTTTGAAAATGGCCATCCAAAGAGCAATGACAATTAAAGTAACTCAAGAGAGTAATTTTAAGAAGAAAAGGGATTTTAACAGTGTTAACAAAAATAATAACGATAGTTATAAAAAAAACAGTTATAAGAGAAAGGGGTTTTCTAATTTCAATGAAACTAAGAGATATTATAATAAAAATACAGAAAAAAGAAATGATAAAAGTTATGGGAGAAAATTTGAAAATAAGAATGATAAACAGATATTTTCGAAAGAATGCTGACAGTGTGGTAGTGCAGGTCATTTTCGAGCGTATCCTTCTTTAAACGTAAAAGGAAAGGGAAACTAGGTTTAGTCGAGCTGAGTTTGGCGAATAAACAGAAAGCTCCGGAAGGATTAGACAATTATTTAAAAAACTATAGAAATGTAAATATTGAAAATGTAGGAAAAACTATTTTATTTTGAAGGTTATGTGGATGAACAGATCTGTACAATAAAAATTGATAAGGGCTCGGATGTATCATTGATTAACAGCAATTTAGTTAGAATGCCTAGGCGGCGAATTTCTCTCGATCGATTTTCTCGAATTGTTTATCCGACGGGGGAAGAAGTTCCTGTCAAATTTAAGATCAATGTAAAGATTAGAATAAGGGAATGTTGTGTGGAGTTTCCGATTTGTGTAGTCGAAATGACAGAAAATTGCTTACTAGGGGCTGACTTTCTTTTAAAAGCGAATTTAGAAAATGTTTTTGGGTCGGTTTTTGGAAATCCTATTTTAAGAGATATAGAAAAGAATATTTGTTCGCGCATAGGAAATTATAAACATAAAATTCCTCAATTTCTTGTCAAACTTTTTGAAAGAGAGACAGAAGGACTTACATAAAATCAAGAGAATTTTTTTGCTCGTTTTCTGTTGGATTTTCAGGATGTATTTTCAGAGAAAATTGTAGCTGGGAATTGTGACATCGTAGAACATACCATTAATGTTAATAATTCAAATTCTATCAAACAGGCTCCCCGTCGAGTTTCTTTAAAGATGCGAGATGAGGTTGATAAAATCATCGAAGATATGAGACGTCAGGGAATTATAGAAGAGTCACAAAGTCCATGGGTTTCATCCGCTGTTATGGTTAGGAAGAAACACGGATCGATTAGATTCTGTGTTGACTATAGAAAGTTGAATGCGGTCACAGTAAAAGATTCCTACCCAATACCTCGAATCGATGATATTCTCGATCGATTGGATGGTAGCTCATGATTTTCGACTTTGGACCTCAAAAACGAGTATTGGCAGATAAAAATTCGTCAAAAAAATAAAGAGAAGACGGCATTCTTGATTGGGAATAGTTTGTGGCAGTTCATTGTTATGCCCTTTGGACTCTGTAATGCTCCCGCCACTTTCGAACGATTAATGGAGAAAGTTTTAAAGGAATTGTTATTTAATATTTGCTTAATATATTTAGACGATGTGATTATTTTCGGTGAAAGTTTCGAAGATATGCTCAGTCGTTTAAAACAGGTCTCACGATTACGTTCAGTGAACTTAAAGTTGAATCCAAGGAAGTGTTTTTTTCTTCAAGCGGGAAATAAAGTATTTAGGACATGTGATTTCTCAGCAGGGTATTACCATTGACCCTGAGAAGATTGCCACTGTTGAAAATTGGCCAACTCATCAGACCAAAAAGCAAGTTCGTAGTTTTCTGGGACTTTGTTCTTATAGTAAATTCGTGAAGAGATTCTCGTTGATAGCGAAGCCATTTTTCGCATTAACAGAAAGTCTTACGAAATTTGTGTGGACTAAGCAGTGCGAGATAGCTTTTGCAGAATTGGAAAAACGATTGGTGTCTTCTCCTATTTTATCATTTCCTAGAAATAAAGGACAGTTTATTCTGGACACTGACGCATCTAATCATGGGATCGGAGCAGTTTTATCTCAGATTCAGGATAGAGTAGAGAGGATTATAACATATTATAGTCGAGTGTTAAATAAATCAGAAAGAAATTATTGTGTCACACGTCGGGAATTGTTAGCTATAGTTGATTCGTTGAAATCGTTCCATCATTATTTGTACGGGTGTGAATTTGTAATTAGGTCCGATCATATTTCTTTGCATTGGCTGATGTCTTTTAAAACTTTAGAAAGCCAGATGGCGCGTTGGCTGGAACAGATTCAGCAATATAATTTTAAAGTCATCCATCAGAGAGGGAAGTTTCACGGTAACGCTGACGGTTTATCAAGACATTCTTGTGAGAAAGCACATTGTAATTATTGTAATAAAATAGATAGGAGGGAAAAAAAGTTAGTTGAAAGAATGATTTTTAGGGAGAATAATTGTGAGGATTGGAGGAAAGATCAATTAGAAGATTTGGCAATCGCAAAGATTCTTCGTGGAAAGGAAAAAAGACAGCGTCCTTCCTGGCAGGAAATCGTTTCAGAAGGTTCTTCCGCTAAAGTTTATTGGTCACAATGGGATTCTTTGGAGTTAAGAGATAGTATTTTGTTTAGGAAATGAGAGTCTCCGAATTTGAAGAGTTGTGTTTCCCAGATTATAGTTCCAAAAAAGAATTAAAGAAATTTTAGAAGAAGCTGATGATTCTCTTTCAGGTGACCATTTCGGGGTTAATAAGACTCTCGAAAAGATTCGAAAAGGATTTTACTGGGCCACTTGAAAACAGGATGTGAAGGATTGGTGTAGATCCTGCCGAGTTTGCATCGCTAAAAGGGGATCTTCTGATAAAGGAAGATCTGAAATGCAGATCTATAATGCCGGAGTTTCTTTTGAAAGGGTTCAGCTAGATGTTGTAGGTCCATTTCCTATGTCTTCTTCTA
Organism: Cataglyphis livida; assembly: GCA_039654365.1. NCBI lineage: Eukaryota > Metazoa > Arthropoda > Insecta > Hymenoptera > Formicidae > Cataglyphis > Cataglyphis livida. The sequence continues at coordinate 7,305 of JBCEZV010134075.1, forward strand.
GGAATAAATATCTGTTAGTGATTACAGATTGTTTTACTAAGTGGATGGAGGCATTTCCATTGAAAAATGTTAGAGCGAAGATTGTTGCGGAGACTTTTATGAATAAGGTAATTTCTAGATTTGGAGTTCCGTCGGAAGTTCATACAGATCAGGAAAGAAATTTTGATTCGTGATTGTTCCGGGAGTTATCGCATTTCTTGGGCATTAAAAAAACAAGAACGATTCCGTTTCATCCTTAGTCAAATGGTTTAGTCGAGCGATAACACCAGACGATAATTAATTATTTAGCAAAGTTTGTTGCGGATAATCAACGAGATTGGGATAGTTGGATAGGGATGTGTTTATTAGCGTATAGGTCTGCTAGACATGAGACCACAGGAGTCTCTCCTGCTGAGTCGTGTTTTGGCCGAAATTTGAAGTTGCCTTTGGATCTTCTTCGTGGTATCCCTCCAGAAAGTGAGGTAAATTTGTCAGAAAGAGGTTTTGTTGCAAAGTTGAGAAAAAGATTGAACGAAATTCATCATGGGGTTAGGTTAGCAACGTCTTAATATGAAATCTTTGAGGTCGAAGGCTTTTTATAATCGAAAGGCTCGTCACTTACGTTTCGAACCAGGAAACAAAATTTGGTTGTACAATTCTTGACGAATTGTAGGAAGAACTCCCAAATTACAGAGTAATTGGGAAGACCTTTATGAAGTAATCAAAAAGTTAAATGATGTGATATATTGCATTCGGAAATCCAGAAAGCATAGGAATAAGATAGTTCATTTAGATAGATTAGCCTCTCATTATGAGAGACATATTTAAATATTTTGATTACATCCGAGACCTAATTTGAATTTGATTCTTATTACTTATTGTTTCGTTTAATTTTGTTTACTTTCAAGGGGACTCAATGGCGAGGATGTGATGTGAGAGAGTCATATGCTGAAGGAAAATATGGTATGAAGAATACTGAAAAGTGCCATTTATTGTTGAAGACTGCCTTACCCGCGGTTTTTGAGCCGTGGTTTTTCCGACGGGTCTTAGGGCGAATGCCGAGGCAGGGACTTGGGGAGTCCTCTTTGAGGATGTCGGGTCTACGGTGGACACCCTCCCTTGTCCGAAGATTTTCATGAAGCGACAGGATAATCCTACCAGCAAAGCGAGGAGCAGAGGATACAGAAAAAGAAGAGGGTCTGGCGATTTTCTTTACGTTCCTGAAAGACGTATGATTGGAACCGGTGACGGTGCTCGGTAACCTGTTGCAGTAGCGCAGGGTAGAGCAAGGAACCAGAGAGATATCTTGAAATTTACGTTTGGAAGAAGAGAAGAATGGTCAACCCTTGAGCCTATTTTATAGATTGTCGGGACGACAATCTTTTTAAAGAGGGAGGCAGTGTTACATCCGCTTTCTGTTTGTCCGTCCCTGCATGTCGCCTGTGTTGGTGTGCTGTTCCGTCTTCGGGAGATGATTTCTTGATGCGTCGCTAAGGGAGATGTTGATAACGACGGCTGACATTTAGATGTTTTTAATTGCTATCTTAGTCTCGCGGCGGATTCGGTGCGGACGTTTCCGCGATTGATCCCGTTCTCTTTTTGTATTCGGTTTATTTGTTCTGTTTTGTGTATTCTGTGTTCTGTTCTAATATTAAAGTTCCTTTACTTATTTATAATAAGTATTATTATTTACGACGCGGAGCGTGCGGATTGTAATGTACGCGATTCGATAGAACTCGAAGTCGACACGCGGACGTAACAATATATATGTATAAACAGAAGTTTCTGTCGTAAAGAGAATCTATAATTATGTTCACGATATGTCCACAATCACCTGTATTTACCTGTTAGATATAATTTCAATACTAATTTCAACAATTAATTAAATTAATAGATTAAATTATTCAAATAATAGTTAATCGAATCCATTAATCATGATTTGTCAAATCATTAAATCGTAATTTTATACAACGATTAAGTATTCGATAATCAAATAATTTAATTGAATAATTTTATACCGATTAATATCATTAACTTGTTAAATTAATCGCGATTTCATTTAAAATAATTGATTAATTTTAATTATTGATTAATGGATATTTTGATTAACTAAAATTTTAACTGATTAATGCCCAATACTGCTAAAAAGTAACAGGACTGTTTTGTTCTTGGATGTGCAATTTATTTTATATGTATAAAAGTACAATGCCACATGTCTTTTTTACTATCTAAGAACTTACAATAAGAATCGAAGAAATATGGTTATATGATAATAATCTCACAAACATAATCTCATTTTTGCTCATTACAAATTCACAATGGAACAATACATGAACATTAAGCTTCTAGCTTTATTTTAAAATCAAAAAAGGTGCGACGGAGTTGTGAAAAAAAGTGTAAAAAGATTAATCGTATGCGTCCGCTAAGAACAATCGACGTGTGCACGCTATCCTAGTGATAACAGAAATTTGATTTCATGGAGAAATATTCATATATTTCAGTGCCTTGTGTGACTACCGGAGTTATTCCGAGACGATTTATCGTTGTTCATCCGCTGCGTGTAAATTACGATTATCGTGTGACACTCGTAATCTGTAGTGTGACACGCGTAATCTGTCGTGTGACTAGTGTACATACATAGTGTGCATCATTCTAGACTTAATCGCGTTGCGATACTTGCGGGTGTGTCTGTCCGTTGTCCGTCTCACTTCGCGCTTAACTTTCCGCGGCACGCTCGCTCGCGCGTCCACATCACCTTCGCGCACATTTACTGGTATGTTTAACTATGTTAATATGCGCATTTTAAAGACGGCTGAAAAAGTCTCAAAAACGATGAATATGCTAGACATCCAAAAACTGCGACAATCTCGTCGAAACAATACATTAGTACCTTTTTGTTGATTCATGTTATGCTTGAAGTATAGATTATGGAGTATCAAAAGACACAATCCCCAACATTTTGTGCAATTATTTACAAAAAATAGATGCCATATTTATTATAGTAATAACCAATTAGTTCCGCGAATTAATCATTGAGAAAATCTTTTAAAAACCGCAAAAATCAAAATCGCATTTTCATCTCGAGTATTGTAATTGATGATGAAACATGGTACTTTGAATGGGCGCAGTTAGAGCACAAAACAGTTGTAGATTAATGTGTTGAATGGTCTATGATTCGAAGCATTCCTACAACATATTACGGCAGAGGGTCATTTTTTGGACAAAATTTTTCATGCTATATGATGCAACTTTTGGTTTTAAGTCGGTTTGTTTAAAACCACAATCAAATACATCTTGATAGTTATTTTATATATACACAGCATAATATGATTAATTATGGTTATTAATTTTTATGAAAGTCAGTAGATTTATAATGTGTTGAACTACAATATTGTGGATTCATTGGAGACACACAAAAGATAAAATAAATATTTAATTAAAATAATATAATATAATAATATAATAATATCATTAAAATTTAGTATAATAAAAATATAATAACATTAATATTATTATATTACTATTATACAGGGTGCCTGGAAACTTTTGACACACCCGAAATTTGAAGGTAGATTGCACCAAACTGAGTCGAAAAGTTCTGTACTATTTTGTAAAATTTACAATAATTTATTACGTTATTACTTAAAATATGTGAGCTAATAAGCGCGTTGGAAAGCGATAGATCGGTATCGGCAGGCATGATGAATTACTTGTGTACTTAGTAACAAAAGCATCATCTAAATGAGAAGTGGAGTCACGCAGTCACTTCTTGCTTAAATGATGCCTTCGTTGCTAAGAAACGTACACAAGTAATACCTGTTGAAACCGGCCTACCACTTTCCAACGCGCTCATTATTACGCATCATTAGCTCACATATTAATAACGCAGAAACTATTGCAAATTTTGCAAAATGGTACAGAACTTTTCGACTCAGTTTGACCCAATCTACCTTCACATTTCGGGTGTGTCAAAAGTTTCCGGATACCCTGTATAATATTGTTACGTTCGTCTGTATATTTCATCTTTGCGTGTCGACTGAGACAGTTTGCTATATTGTCTTTAGATGACTTCCCTAACACGTCGCTAAGGGAGTTATTTAAAAAACAACAGTCGACATCTTGTGAGTATAGCCACCATCTTAATCTCGCGATGGATTTGATTCCGTGTGGATGTATTCGCTACTTATTACAAGCAAGTTTATCTTATCTTACACACGAGTTCCGTGTTCTGTATTCTGTGTTCTGTGTTGTAATAAAGTTTTGTTATTTTCAATAAGTGTTATTATTTTAGCTATACTACTACTTTAATTATAATGCGATATATTAAATATAATTTTTTTTAAATATTGGAAATAATAATATAAAAATATTTTACAACATAAATTTTTATTTATTTATAATTTTTATTTAGTTGGCACAATTTAAAAAAAAAATTTATTACAAAGTTCCACGAAAACAAGTACCTTTGAATCGACACAGATTTATCTCCTTTAATAAGTTGGCTAGTCAATCGAACTATGCTGTCAGTTTATCAACACTGTCACCAACATTTGCAGCTGCTTGAGAATTATATCATCAGATTCAAGTTTGGCAAGGACGAAACTTAGACGGTACGCGGTCGAGGTGGAAAAAGATGAATATTTTATCGCCCATTTTTAACACTGAGGCACCAGCTCCACCTACAATTCTGAAAGTTATTTCCTGCAATTGCAAAATTGGTTGCGGAAAACGATGCAACTGCGGTAAAATTGGTTACATTGCTCAATCATATGCTCTAACTGCAATGGGCAAGGTCTAAATTCACTGAAGAAGAATTAGTAAAAGAAAGCAACAAAGGAATTTAAAAAAAACTGGAATAGAATAAGCCTACAGGGGAAACTTAAAAAAACGCGCTCAGAGTTCTATCTTGCAGGTGATGTGGAAACGAGCACCAATTATGAAATGCACATATAAGAAGTTTGCGCAAAAAGTCGGTGAGAAAAATTAAATAAAAAATTAAGAGACATGTATTTTGTAAAAAATATTCTGCTGTACAATTTCTGCTTTTATAATTTTTTGCGTAAAAATAGCTGTTTCAGAGATATTTGCGACGAAAAGGCGTGTTAGAGCGATTTTTCCGCGCTCCATTTTCCTTAACTTTGAATTCTAATTACGAGAATTCTATGGGAATTAGCTTTATGGTGTAACAGACCTTTTTTATGCAAAATTTCATGGCGAATATTTTTCATGACGAATAATTCTATGAATAATAACGAATAATTCTATAAATATTCTATTTTTTCATCCGAGTAACGAAAATATAAGTGAGGAAAAACTCTGAACAAGTTCCAGGAATAGTTTCTCGTCCAAATGGAGGATATTCTTTCCATGATAAGGGTGGGAACTTTTTTGTTTCTTACTTCTAACCCTCTCAAAAATTTATTGTGTAACAAGTTAAAACTTTATAAATTTTTTCCATTATATGGCATTTTTTGATCTAATTGCCTGCATTATAATTAGATCCGATCATATTTTTTTATGCTAGTTGATGTCATTTAAGAATTTGAAAGAGCAAATAGCGCGTTGGCTAGAACCGATTCAGCAATATAATTTTGAAGTTATTCATCGGAAAGAAAAACCTCACGCCAGTGGTTCATAGAGGTGTCCTTGTAAAAAGATCAATTGCAATTATTGCAACAAATTAGATTAAAAAAAAAATAATTAGTTGGAAGGATGATTTTAGGGAAGTTAATCATGGAAGTTGGAGAAAAGATCAGTTAGAGGATCCAGTATTGCTAAAATTCTTTATGGAAGGGAAATAGATCAGCGTTCTTTCTGATAGGAAATCGTTTCGGAAAATTCTTCCACTAAAATTTATTGGACACAATGGGATTCTCTGGAGTTAAAAAATGGTATTCTGTATAGAAAATGGGAATCCCCAAATTTACAAACTTGTATTTTTCATATGGCAGTTCTACAGAAGAAGATTAAAGAAATCCTAGAAACAGTTTACAAGTCTTTTTCAAGCGGCCATTTTGGAGTAGACTTTAGAGAAAATTCGAAATAAATTTTATTGGACCACTTATAAACAAAATATTGAAGATTGGTGTAAACCTTGCAATAGCCAAAAAAGAATCTTCTAATGGAAGATCTGAGATGCAAATTTATAATGCTGGAATTTCTTTCAAAAGAATGCAAATAGATATTTTATGTCTATTTTCTACATCTTTTTCAGAAAATAAGTATTTATTGGTTATTTCGGATTGTTTCACTAAATAAGTGAAAGCGTTTCCGTTGAAAAATATTAGGGCAAAAACTATTGCAGAGACTGTTGTAGATCAGATAATTTCAAGATATGGTGCATCTTCAGAAGAATATACAGATCAAGGAAGAAATTTTGATTCGTGGATATTTCGAAAATTATCGCATTTCTTAGAAATTAAGAAGTCAAGAACAACTCCATTTCATCCTCAATCGAATGATTTAGTCGAACGCCAACATCAGATAAATAATTATATAGCAAAATTTGTTGCTGAAAACTAACGGGATTAGAATAAGTGGATAGGTATGAATTTATTAGCATATAGATATAAGACTACAGGGATCTTTCCTGCTGAGATGTGTTTCGATCGATATTTAAAATTACTTTTAAATCTTCTTTGAGATAGTCTTCTAGAAAATGAAGTAAATTTGTTGGAAAAGAATTACGTTTCAAGATTGAGAGGAAAATTGAATGAAATTCGTGATGGAGACAACGTTTGAATATAAAGTCTTTGAGGACAAAGACTTTCCATGATCGTAAGACTCGCCAGATAAATTTTGAATCAGAACAGAAGGTGTGGTTGTAGAATCGAAGAATTGTAAGAAGAATTCCCAAATTACAAAGTAATTGAGAAGACCCCTATAAGACAATTAAATTAAATGATGTTGTATATTGCATTCAGAAATCCACAAAGTATAAAAACAAAATTGTTCATTTAAATAGACTTCTCATCATGAGATACATTTAGATATTTGTCATTTTTAAATTGAATAGGGAAGTTGTTTTTCAACAGGATAGATTGATTTACATCCAAAGCCTAATTTAAATTTAATTTATTTCTTGTTATTCGTTTTTTTTTTTTTTTTTTTTTTTTTTTTTTCTTTGAGTTCAATGAAGAAGATATGGAGTGAAATGTGCAGAATTGGAAGAAGTTGGAAGAAGTTGCGAAACATGCGGAGTTTAGATTAGAATATGATTTTATTTTTAAGGACTGCCTCATCTCCGGTTTTTGAGCCATGATTTTCCCGTCTTAGGACGAATGCCGAGATAAGGGTTTGGGGAATTCTCATATGAGAATATCGGGTTCATGGTAAATACCTCCCTTCCCTCTTCTTGTCCAAAGATTTCCTCCCTTATGAAGTGGCAGCATGGGATATTGCCGCAAGCCAGGCGAGGAGTAAAGGACAAATTTTAGAGTAAGAAGGTTTATCGAAGTCGATAGGGATCTAGATATTGATGCTCGGTAACCTGTAGCGGTAGCTCAGAATAGAGCAGGAGACCAGTTTGGTGCCCTTGAATCGATGCTGGACAATATTCTTTTACGAAAATAAAGAGGGTTTGACAATAGTATTCTGCAGATTCCTGGAAGGCGTGTGATTGGGATTTGCAAGTAATGGTGCTCGGTAACCTGCAGCGACAGCTCAGGGTAGAGCAGAAAGCCATTGGGGTCCTGGAGTTTATATTTTGGAAGAAGAGGCTAATGGTCAACCCATGAACTTGTCTATTTTTGATTGTCGGGACGACAATCTTGAAGAAGAGGCAATATTACATCCGTCCTTATATATTTTGTGTGTTTCCTGCGTGTCATCTGTGACAGTTTGCAGTATCGTCTTTAGGAGATAATTCCCTAACACGTTAAGGGAGTTGTTTAGAAAACAACATCTTACTTGTAGAGCCGCCATCTTAGACTCGCGACGGATTTTATTCCGTGTGGACGTATTTGCTACATATTACAAACGAGTTTATCTGTTCCGTGTTCTGTATTCTGTGTTCTGTGTTGTATTAAAGTTCCTTTTAATAAGGATTATAATTTTCGACGCGGAGCGTGAGTGCCGATTGTGTCATGCTCGATTCGATTTATTTCAAAGTCGTCGCGCGGACATAACAATATCATATAATATTAATATAATATTGTTACGTCCGCATGACGACTTCGAGAATAATAACACTTATTATAAAAAACAAAAGAAACTTTAATACAACACAAAATACAGAATATAGAACACAACACGTAATTGATAATCTCGTTTGTAAGAAAAACAGGATTGACAGCGGAAACGTCCGCACGAACTCAAATTCGCCGCGAGACTAAAATGGTGGCTCTAAACGCAAAATATCAGCTATTGCTTTTCCAACATCTCCCTTAGCGACGCGTTAGGGAATCTTTTCCTAGAGACGATACAGCACACTACCACAGGCAACACACGGGAACGAAAGGTATATTCAGTAATTATTTTATCAAATAGTTCATCATGCGCATTTTGTTACAATTTTTGGATTCATACACTATTCCAGTACTTTGATGCGTGTGTATATGTCAAATATTGCAAGTGTAGTACGATATACAAATATTACATGTACGATAGAGCTTCAGCACATTTCATATTGAATATAAGAAATTATTTGAATAAAAAAAAAAGATAGATTGAACAGGATGTATGAATTAATTTTTTACTCTTCTTGATCTCAATTTATATACGTTAAATTTTTTTTATCGAGATATTTAAATTTATTGTTAGTGTGTTCTTCTCCGAATGACATATTTAATATATTTTGGTGAACGATGGTGCAAAAGAATGTACTTGTGTAATTGTTGTATTTTCATTGGCACGATTGTACAGAAAATTGTATATTATTGTATATTATGCTATTTCTTGATTGAAGTAAAAAGTCGCTATTACGAATAAAATATTCTCAAAACATATGTAATCACAAAATAGACCACATAATATGTCGTCCCTCCATGGCAGTCAGCATTGCCTTTATTGAATGAGATTTCAATATCACTTTGAAGTCATAAACTGTTGTTGTACCTCAGGAAGGCACGAAGTTTTTTGGGATAACGTCGGCCACTTAGGCTTAGGACCTGGGGAGTAATAGGGAATTTTGCTAGAAATTATAGTTCTTTTTACCCTTTTAATAAACTTTTATTTTATTTCTTATACTTGAGTTACTTCTTCTTTCTGCCTCCACTCTCTGCCTTTTGTTCTCTTCAACAGATGTGCATATCATGATGTAGAGTTACGTTGTTGGCGTAAGCCTGATATCACTGTTGCCTTCGCGAAATTAACTGTTACTTCTGAATTTATTATAATTTTTTTCGCGACTAGATTAGTGACTGCTCGATTTAGATCTATAACGATAATTGCCCGGTATAATACTAGATTAATAACTATCTGCTGCGTATTCGCAATGGTACCTTGATTACCTTCTTTGCGATTGATTTGTTAAAAGGAATTCTTTAACGACATGATCATATATCATGGTTGTGTCACTCATTTTAACTGGTTATGCCAAAATACAAGCTAAGATGATTCGATCGATGATTCGAAATTCCTTGCATTTTTGATGGTTCGATCCTTTTTGTAATAGCCTTCGCGCGTGGTACGCTAAGTTAGCGTCTCGCGCGCTCGTAACATTATAGGTCTTCCAAGATATCACGCTATAATCAGAAGGTGTATTAAAAAATACTTCTTTAAAATAAATATTCACTTCTACTTTAATATTTAAAATAAAAATATTAATTTGAATATAGCTATTATTTGGGCTATAACATCTCTCCCCCATTGAAAATAGAAAAACGGGGATACGTTTTTTCATTATAGTTATACCCTTATTCTAATGATTACAGTAGTTTCCCATTTATAATATTTGATATAATCGTTTCTTATTATCTAAAATCGCGTGCATACATACGCTTTGAAATTGGTTTTGGGAGTCCATAAGATATTCTTCATCGCATATTTTTACGGATGGTCGCTTTGTTTTCTTCTTTTTGTTTTTTATAATTATGTATTTTACAATAGCTATTATAATTATTGTTATTAGTCCGCTCGTTACCTTTGGATAGACAAATTGTTTTTGAACAAGGAAATTTGATTTGTTAAATTGTAGGTTATTGTTTAATTATTCTAATTTGATTTTTAATTTTATTAATTCCGCTTGGGGTAATGTTACGTCTTTTAATGTGTCGTTGTCGTGCGTCTTATTTCTTCTTGTAGAAGCTTCATATTTAATTCTGGTAAATGGGTTTCTATATTTACTTTGTATGTATGATTTTTGTCGATTGTATCGTCATGTCTAGCGTTGTTAATTTACATTTTTCTTTTAAAAAAATTCTTCCTATATTTTTAATGATTTTTTTGCGTTCAAATCGTTTATCGTATTGTATAATTATTTGCTGATCGGCATTAATTATGTATAGCCAAGTGTGTGGCTATTGTAGTGTAGTTTAGATCGCGTTTTTTGAATTTTTATATTATTTTTGTATTACAGTTGTGTTGTTGCGACTGTGTATACATTTGTATCTTGCACGGCGCATTTCGACTCATGCGATATATTGGGCTCGCATTTTCGCATGTATGCTTAGAATCTAACTTTATACAATCTTTTTTAATTTTTTCTGTTATTCTACGATAAGATAATTTTTTTAATTTATGACAATTATGTTATTATTTATTTGTGTTACAATAAATTTATTATTATGTGTAAGTATAGGAAGTGTAATTACATTTATAATGTCATAAATTGATTGTGTGGTTAATGGGAATTGTAATACAATATAAATATTTCTTTTATCATAAAACACTCTTATCATGATATATTACTCTATCGCTACCTAATCTTCGATGTGAATTTTAAAGAGAAAGTATTCTTTTGCATTTCTTGTTGCAATTATTGCATCGCTTTTCTTAAATTTGTAATAATTGTTTCTATTGGCATTAATTTCAGATGCATCGCTCCTTTTCATATGTATGTTATTCGATTATATTTTCCACATTGCGTATAAATTTCGTATAATGACTGCGGAATTATTATAAAATGTTCGGTTATTTCGGCATGTTCAGTAGATACCGTTACCCGTTGCTGTAGAAGTTTTTCGTTTCGATCTATTATATCTTCTACTTTTTCGATGTGTGCTTTAGTGCTATTTAATAAATTTATTTGGTTTTTATTTTGGACTACGTGTTGTATTACCTGTTGTCTATTTTCTAATAAATCTAATTGTTCATTAATGCATTTTTCGTCCTTCGCGTCCATCGTTCCAAATAATGATTTCGCTATCGAGCCTATTCCTTCTATCAGTCCTCTACATCTGTTAGTCGGTGATCTATATATTGTTTGAATTTGTGCCATTATATTTTTAAGATATTTTGCTTCTCTTTTCGCTATGATATCGAAAGACTGCATGCATCCTGATGGCAGTGATTTTGTAATTTCATTGTGTTGCACATTTTTTTGGCCTGTTGCAAGTATTGCAAATGTCCTGGCGACTCCACGATTCCTTTCCTCTGTGAACTCGCTGCGAGCTCAGTCGATTGGTGATAAAAACAATTCGTTCAATAAATAAACCATAATTATACCTACGAATAACCGTGAGAAAGATACAGGAAAATCGGTGATGAAACGGCGCCGGTTTCCTCAACATGATAAAAAATATATAGAGACATTTCTTAACAAAATGCTTCAGCAGACAAATAAAAGATATCTACGATCCATGAGAAAGATACAGAAAAACGGTGATGGAACGAAGCCGGATTCCTCGAGATAAAAAAAATTATATAGATATTCTTTCGCGGAATATTTCGACAAGAAAACAGAAAAGATACAGACAAGATAATAAATTTTTTCTAGCGAATACCCAACAAACACAGCTGCACTAATAACAGTAATAATTTTCCTAACAAAAAATCTTATAAATACAGCTGCATCTACAGCAATAAAAATCATAAGAAATAAAATTTTTTCTAACGTGATCACGCTCGAGGAAACCTCGAACCGATATCGAAATCACCAATCAACGATCACTACGAGAAAAATACAAAAAGTAGAAAAAACACCTCGCCTAATGAGGACACTGAAATAATTTTCAATTTGCTAAAAGTAAAAGATTCCCACTTCTGCATAAGCCTAATTCGTGAAACCTTAAAAAAATCTCACTCCCACACAATTTTGATATGACAGAATTTTGGAAGAACCTCACTATGAAAATTAGAATACATCATCAAAAAAAAAATTATAAAAAAGGAAACACAGAGATTCTCACTCTCATTACTGCTCATCATTATTACTTTGAAAGTACGCGGCACTAACAGTCTATTTGAAAATTTTTCAAATATTTTGCATCGTGAATCGAGTATTAGTGCACATTACCAGTGTCCTCCTTGGTGACATCATCATAATCAGCGATCATCATCAAATAGTACCTGCGATCTACCACTTGCGACTTGCGATCAAGAACAACTTATCACCGAAAAGCGCGCAATTTTTGAAATCAACGATCGTCTATACATTTCTCCATCCGCAACCGAGCATGAAAGGTTATATTACGCCGCGGATACTGCACCATTTCTATCATTTCTCGATGCCCGATTTCGGCATTTACGAAAACACGGATCCAAAATGGTACATCCGCACTTCAATACACTGCCGCACACGCTCACTCGAATGGGTCAATTTGCAGAGCAGGCCTACACAATGGTTCATGCTCCCATGCCCTGCATACGAGTGACCAAGGATCGGATATAAATTTGAGACACCAAAAACAGAATGGTTCCATTATATTTTCTTTTCTCAAATTAATCCTGTATTTTTCTCACGGTTATTCGTAGGTATAATTACGGTATAATTATTCGTAGGTCTATTTATTGAACAAATTGTTTTTATCACCAATCGAGAGAGCTTGCAGCGAGTTCACAGAGGGAAGAAATCGTGGAGTCGCAAGGACATTGCAACACTTGCAACAGGCCAAAAAAATATGCAACACAATGAGATTACAAAATCACTGCCATCAGGATGCATGCAGTCTTTCGATATCATAGCGAAAAGAGAAGCAAAATATCTTAAAAATATAATGGCACAAATTCAAACAATATATAGATCACCGACTAACAGATGTAGAGGACTGATAGAAGGAATAGGCTCGATAGCAAAATCATTATTTGAAACGATGAGTGCAAAAGACGAAAAATGCATTAATGAATAATTAGATTTATTAGAAAATAGACAACAGATAATACAACACGTAGTCCAAAATAAAAACCAAATAAAAATATTAAATGGCACTAAAACACACATCGAAAAAGTAGAAGATATAATAGATTGAAACGAAAAACTTCTACAGCAACAGATAACGGTATATATTGAACATGCAGAAAGGCCGGTCGGCCCGCTTTTTCCCTTGCTCTTGTTCCGCCTCCTTACATTCATTCTAAGCGATTCTCAATGAAATTAGCTCGGGGTGGGTGTAGGGGATGTCTCATCCCGCCGAGAGATGAGCAAATTTAAATTAGGACGACCGGTCGTTCCTGGAACGAGTGAGGTAAGTGTTTTAATTTTCAATAAATTGCTTGACTCTATTGATGTGCATGCGTATTGCTTTTCTCCTTTTTTTTAATCGTATAGTTTATATCGGAATTCTTTTCGATTATTGTATACGGTCCGATCCATATATTCAAGTTTTTTAGTTAGTTGATCGTCCGCATCGGAGCGTTTCATACATCAATACATTGTCGCCAACTTTAAATTTTATCTCTCTAATATTTATATCGTATTGTTGTTTAGCTTTAATTTTTTCTTCTTTAATATTTTATGCTGATTTGTTACTCTTAATCTTTTCTTTAATTCTTGCTCATAGTTATCATAATTATGTCGGTTTAATTAATGCCGTAGGTAGATCAATTTGGTAGACTAACTCAAAAGGCGTATATTCCGTGGCGGTGTGTGGTGTCATGTTATAAGTAAACATTGCGAACAGTATCCATTCGTCCCAATCTGTTTGATATTCATTTAATATGATGTCGCAAATATTATAGCTAATGACGCAATCTTTCCAACGCTCCATTACTTTCCATCACTGATAGGCGGTGGTTTGAATTTTATTTATTTTTAATTTGCATATATTTTAATATTTTAAATATTTTATTAAAAAAATTTGTGCCTTTAGCTGTTACAATTTTTTTTCGGAATTCCGTGTTCAAGAACAATTTTTGTAACAAATTCTACTAATCGTGTTCGTTTCTTGGTTCGGTATCACTTTTCTAAATTTTATTAAATTGTCTTGAAAAGTTAGTAAATATTTATTTGTATTTGTTTTAACTGTTAGCAATCTTATAATATCTATTGTGCTTTTCTCAAACGAGCGTATCCGTAATTATATACAGTACTTTAATTTTTCGCGATAATTTATTTTTCTGCATAATTCGCATTTTGTAATATATTTTTCTACGTCTTTTATTATTCCTGGCCAATTGTAATTTAGTTCTTTTTATCGTTCGCTCAACTTCTTGATGATCTTCGATGGGTGCATTACGATTTTCATATATCTGTTTCTTTTCTTCTTCTATATGTAACACATCACTCAATAAGTCCCCGATCTGACACATTATGGCAACATTGTTGACAGACCCACGTGATTTCTAAAAAAAATTTGTTTTTCTTAGTTAGACTGAAGACTTATTGAGTGATGTGTTATTTTTTTGTCGGAGTTTGTTTCCTTTTTTATTGCGAGGATTTCTTGCTCTTCCTCTTCTATCTTATTCGTATCTCGTATTGCAGCTCAATGCATCGGCATTCGCGTTAGCTCGTCCGGTCTTGTGAATGATTTCATAATCATATTTCTTTAATTTTAGTCTTCATCGGATCATTCTTGATCCGGAATTGTTGACATTAAAAAGCCATATTAATAGTTTGTGATCGGTCACAATTTTAAATTTTGTGCCATAAACGTATGGTCTAAATTGTTTTACGGCCCATACGATTGCTAACAATTATTTCTCTGTTGTATTATAATTCTACTTCGTGCAAGATAATATTCTTGCGTAAGCATTTGGTCATCGCCCACCTTTCCTTGTGACAATACTGCTCCGATTGTATATTTGGATGCATCGTTGGTCACTATAAATTCTTGATTAAAGTCTGAATATTTTAGTACTGACACCGTCATTAATTTTTTTTTTAGAATTTCGAAATCGTTTTGCTGTTCGATTTTTCACTTGAATTTTTCGGTTTTTTTTGTTAACTTTGTTAGCGGTTTGGCTATTTTTGAGAAGCTTCAATGAATTTTCTGTAATATCCGGCTAAGCCTATGAATGATTGTATGTCTTTCACTTTTTTTAGTGTAGGAAATTCTTTTATTGCCGTTAATTTTGGTAGGTTCGGAGATATTCCGTTCTCTGAAATAATATGACCTAAATAAATTACTTCTTTGCTTAAAAATTCATTTATTCAGCTGCAATTTCAAGTTATTTTTCCGAAGTCTTTGCAATACTTCCTTAAATCGTTTATTGATTCTCCAGGCTTGTTCCATACATAATGATGTCATCTAGATAAACCAGGCATTTAAGTCTTTGCATTTCTATCAAAGCTGAATTCATCAGTCGCTGGAATGTTGTTGGTGCATTTTTCAATCCGAACGGCATCCTATTAAATTCGTAATGTTCGTAGGATTTTGAAAATGCTGTTTTATTTTTATCTCTTTTGGTCATCAGTATCTGGTGATAGCTTGATGCCAAATCTAGAGTTGTAAAATATTTGGCATTTCCTAACTGATCCAATATATCTGTAATGTTGAGCAGTGAAAATGAGTCAGTCACCTGTCGTTAAATCATTTAGCTTCCGGAAATCTATTACTTGGAGCTTAGGTTTTCCAGATGCACCTGCCTTTTTTGATACCACTAATAATGGCGCATTCCATTGACTTTTGTTAGCTGGATAATTTGATCTTTTAACATTTATTATACTTGTCTATTTACTTGCTTCTTATGCTTTTCTGGTGATATGGTCTCACGTTTATTGGCGAGATATCGGCGCGCATGTTTATTTCATGCTCTACCGTCGCGGCACATGTCAGTGATTCTCTGTTCACATGAAATATATCGTAGTATTCTTCGTATCCTTAAGAGTGCCTGTTTTTTTCAATATTTAGATGCTGGGTGCGCAATAATTGTCAGATTTGCGTTTCGTGAAATTTTAGGTTTCAATTTTTTTTGCGCTTATATCGTGTACATTTCAGACATCGTGTCGCTCTCTATCTCTTCGAGTGTAATAAAAAGCGTTTTCATCTCGACTTCTTTGTCCATAGTATTAATGACATTAACAGGGCACGTGTAATTCGTGGCGTTGACTAAGCAATTCTCGATATATATTTTGAGTGCTTTTTGTTTGATTGGAACGATTCCTATTTGATTTTGATTAATTGCTGCTTTTATTATCTTACTTTTTTTTATTAGCGAAATAGTAGAGCCTGAATCATGTAATATTTATGTTTTTTTTGTTTTTTACTTGTCGCGTGGAAATTGTTACTAACAATAATTCATTTTTTGTTTGATTACGCAATGTTCTTTAATATGTAACTCGATAATCGATTGTAGGTCACGTTTTCTTCTTAGAGTAATTTTTCTCTTCCTCGCTACTGCTACCGTCAGATTAAGAATTCCGTTTGCTTTGACTCTGTAATTTTTTTCTGCTTGGGATTTTTGCCGTTTGATTTTTTATTATATTCTTTTTGTTTATTCGCGTTTGTTCCCGGTCGTCCGTTTAAACTCCAACATTTTTCGCAGTTATGCCCGAATGTTTTACAATGTTTACATTATTGCATTTATCCGCTAGGATCTTTTCGATTTAGGGAGTGCGCATCGACTACTTCGATAGTCGCATCCATAATGTCCATTTTTTCGCATTTAAAGCATTGTGAGGTAGAACTTCGAATTTATCGCCAGTTATTCGATTCAAATTTATTTTTATTATAAAAGCCGCTTTCTGTCGTTCCTATTAATTTTTCTTTGGCGCTCGCGCGCGTTATCGTCATATATCTTTGAGCGCGTATCTTGAGTTCATCGCGAAGAGCGATTTGAAAATTTATTAATACTTGGTTTTTAATTATTTCTTGAATAGTGCGTTTTGATTATGAGGAATGGTCCTCTCCTTCTA
Source organism: Cataglyphis livida (assembly GCA_039654365.1). NCBI lineage: Eukaryota > Metazoa > Arthropoda > Insecta > Hymenoptera > Formicidae > Cataglyphis > Cataglyphis livida. The sequence continues at coordinate 24,454 of JBCEZV010134075.1, forward strand.
TCATAAAATTATATTGTTTTATTTTTAATAATTCAACTCGTTGTCTAAAGGTGTGCGCAGTTCCATTTTTTTGTTTGTTTTAATGAATTAAAATCAATTTGTGAATGCGTGGTACTTTGTCTAATTTGATAACACGTTTCGAGTTGATGTTTTAGTTCTCCAAACATTTGTATGTCTTGCGTCTCAAAATTCTGCATAGCTTTAATTTAGTGTATAAAATTGCTTGCATTAATGATTATTCATCCGCAAGATTTATATTTTGGATGGCATACGTACAGGCATTTAAAAATTCTTGTAGTTTATGTTGCGACGTTTCGTCAAATTCATTCTTTTGGCTTCTTTTAATGGTACGTAATATGGTGCGACTTCTTTGATTTCGAATATTGCTATTAATTTGTCCATATGTTTCGTTAAACGCGTCGTTATTGTTTTCTTTATGTAATAACCTTGACATGGTATTTTTCTCATTGTGTCTTCCAGTGCAGTTATTCGTCAATTCAGTGAATTCGTGTTTGGGCGTAGTTCAAAATGCGTGTGCTTTATTTTTTCTTCGCGATTCTAGGGAATATATTATTCGTCTCCGCTATATTTTAACCCATCTGATGGATGGATCGCCGCATATTTTCATCTCGGCGTCTACTTCACTTTCCGGTACGTTTGCAGGGATGTGATCTTGAGAGAAACGTACTTTAGCCATATTATTTATCCAGTGTCTATAAATTTCTTCCAGATCGAATTGTTCGTTCTCGTACAAAATTAACGAAAATTCATGTAGTAAGGGCTCTATTCAAAGTTCTACTAATAAACGGTCTTGTGAGTCTAGTCTCGCATTGAGTGTTGTCAGTGGGATTAGTCGTATTATTCAGGGAATAGATTTTCGTCGAAACTATTAAACGGAAAATCGCATTTGATGACGACATTCTCCGGTAACTCAGATTCGCTTTCGCTCGAATATTGTGTTCCTAAATTTCTTTGCGCGCTATCAAAATTTTCTTACGGCGCTAGACTTAAATTAATTGCTCATCGCACCGGTTCGCTTAATAACTATGATCGGTTTGCTATCGTCTCGGCACGTTAGAATCTTTCTACATTCACGCAATCATAATTATTCTATAGACTTACAGTTATAAGACGACTCGCATGTTTGCTGCTATCCTTCGCTCGGTTGATAAGACTGACGGCTATTTGTCATACGGCGATCGTTGCTCGGGAGCGATGCCTGGTCCGTTAGGATATCGTGAATCTACATTGATCCTTGGATGCTGGCAATCCTACAGTTCAGCTGCTTAGTTGTGTTCTCGTACTGCTTATCGTCCGTCTATGTTGTTTCCGTTTGTGTCCGTCAGTTTTGATTTATTTGCTGGCGTGCCTGTCATTTACCCTTTTTGTTTTGATTTTTTACAGATCTCCTTCAGCAAATTTTCCTGGAGGTCATTTCCGTGGCGTAGATTCCATTGCTGCCACCAAAATGTTGTGCCTCGGGAAAGCACGGAGGCTTTTTTGGGTCGTCGGCTCCTTAAGCTGAGAGCCGGGGAATAATAGGGTTTTACTAGAAATTATAGTTCTGCCTTTTACCCTTTTAATAAACTTTTATTTTATTTTTTATTTGAGTTACTTCTTGCCTTTTGTTTTCCTCAGATGTGCGTATCGCGGTGTAGAGTTACGTTGTTGGCGCGAGCCTGATATCACGGTCGCGAGATCAGCTGTTGCTTCTGACTTTATTATAATTCTTTTCGCGATTAGATTAGCGATTGCTCGATTTAGATCGATAACGATAACTGTTTGGTATAATACTCTATTAGTGACTGCTCGCCATATATTCGCGGTGGGATCTTTTATTATCTCCTTTGCAATTGATTTGTTGGAAAGGATTCCTTAGCGATATGACCATATAT
>JBCEZV010148486.1:0-25228 GCA_039654365.1 Cataglyphis livida
CTTAAAGAATATAATTATTTATAAAAATTAAAAATAATATTAAGTAAATCTCGAAACAAATTAAAAATCATGAAACAATCAAATGTAAAAAATTTGTTTTCTTATTTGAATATTATTACAAATTACAGGTCAAATCAATTACTAATCAAATCTTTGAATACATTAAGATTTTACTCTTATAAAATTTTTAATTTTTTATAAATTTTTATAATTTTTAATTCTTTATAATAATATTTTTACAGGGTAAAAGTTACGTTTAGAGGAGGCAACCCCGACCATGACCTTAATAAAAAACGAGCGACGGCTTAAACCTTCTGAAGGCCGAAACTCACGAGGACCTTAACAACATATGTCAAGGTCAAGGTCATCGGGGCTGTCTCCCCTTAACGTAACTTTTACCTTTTACAGATATATTAAATTGTATCGTGAATAATATACTAAATTTTCATTAATTTAATAGGCGCGCATCCATATGCAAACACATACAATATGAAAACATGAGAACTAAAGATTAAGTGCGCTAATTAAAGATAAAACAATAATTATAAACAAAAATGATTTTTATACTCATAATTTGGAAATGATAATGAAGCTTACATAAACAATGAAAATTTACAACATACAAAAACGATGCATCAAAGGCAATAGCAAAGTATTCTTATCATTTAAATATAGCTTTTATTGTGATTCAATCAATGAACTTTCTCTTATACTGAAATGCTCTCTTTCAGATAAAAGAAAATTTGACGAGAAAAAGAAACTAAAACAATGTAAGTCTATTTTTCTTAATGCTATGCTATAGAGAGAAAAAAATGAATCATACATATATACAGAGAAAGAAGATTACATGTTATCTATTATTTATTTCTCTTTTTGTATCTGTCTTCTTACAATACATTGAACATTTCGATATAAATTACCCTAAAAAAATTATCTTTTTAAAAAATGCGCATTGGGGACTTGGGACGGCGATGATTACGGAGATCTTAAATAAAATCTTAGACATTTTGACTTTCCATTTATATTATCTCCGTTCATGATATAGATAGAAAAAAAATAAAGACATTTTTGTTACATAATTAAAATCCAAGCTATCAATTGAGCCTACTAAAATGATTGATTCAACCGATTTATTGAGGTGCGATAATCTAATATACTCTAATATACCTTGCCGATTTGCGTGAAGATACCCGAAGTGCCTCGCTACTTCGCATCGAACTCGACGCAAGACTACCGTGTCTCTTGATCTGAAATCGACAGTAAATAACAATTTGAAATTTGCATTTTTTGTTTTTTATCCCTCCTTTTTATTCTTGAATATTTTGTTTTATAGACAAGTGTTTATACGACCAAACTGGCAATTTATTGTTTGATTATTCTATAAAAATGTTTCGACCATATGGTTTTGATCCTTATCAAGTAAAAGTTATAATTAAAAAGTAGAAAGAGAAAAATCGAAATGTCAAACTGACATAGTGTCAACCACTATGTCAGTTTGACCACGATTAATAAAATATAATTATAGATAATTTAAAGGAAGAATGAGTCACAAGCAAGGGAACAAAACTGTTAAATAAATTTAAAAGAATAGAATATTACATCCAGACTCTCGGAAGGATAAATCTCAAGGAAGAATTATTTCAATAATTATGCTAACGCAATAACTATTTCAAATATCCTAAAATCAAACGACTTACGGGCGTAAGAATCAGGTTGAGCGAACTCGAAGGTTCGGAAAACTGGTAAACGACTGGATCGCTGTTACTCTATTTGTACGAACGTTCGCTCGGTGGTCCCTTTTTAGTCAGAGAATTTAATCCCTATTATTCAAAATGGGACCAAATGCGATCTTTTTTTTGAAAATAAGAGAAGGGGGTTAAAGAAATATTTTTAATTAATTAACAAACATTTTGGTTTATTCAAAAATATAAGAAAAGTTCAAATTTATACATGTTCTTACATTTACACATAATAAGAAAAACTAATCCTTATCTGAGCGTATGTGTGAATGTATACGTATGTGTTCATTTATTTGCGAGTGTTACATTTATGCGGAGGACGACGGTCAAAGTGAGTGAGGGAGCAGATTCTATTTATTAATATTTAAGATATTAATATTTAATTCTGATCGATTATTATACAATAATTTTGTTAAGAGGTAAATAAAATTAAATAAACATGTGTTTGTGTGTAGAATGGTCGCAAATATAAAAATTGATCGCTCGCATATAAGTTAAATTATAAATTTTTTAAAATTTTCTAAAGCTTACTACGGCTATTACGGAACGAGTTAATGATTTAAAAGAATAAAACATCTTACGGAATTGTTTTGATTTAAATAAGACATAAGACAAAAAGAAAAAAGAGAATTATTTAATGAGACTTACTTATTAAGAATAGCGATTTGGAGTAGGAGGGATGGCGAATTAGTGCGGTGTTTCGCTCTGTGTCTCATGTCCGGTAGCTCGATGCTCGTTGCAGATAAATTGTTCTGGAGATGACGCCGTCCAGGGAAGACACTGGTTGCACTTTTGCACCGAGTTAAACCACGGAATAAAATTTAAAAAACAAAAGTTGAACACGAGAACACGAGAAAAAATTTTGAACATTGATTTAAACTGTAAGGTGTTACCTGAACTGAACACTGATGATTGTAAAAACTGATCTGAACCTAATAAGAGTATGGAAAGTAAAGAGAGCGAGGACTCTTGAGTAGCTCTTTTTATAGGGTTATAGGGCTTTTTCAAAGGTATGTTTTAATTTTTTGAAGTAGGAATTAACGAATTAGAAATTATCCCAGTGTGTCCTCATTAGGTGGGGCGTTTCTTCTTTTGTGCACATAATTTGATTAAAAAGTCTTATTTCTTCATGATTAGGAAAGAATTTATTTTCCTTATAATTACTTTTATCAAATGGTACGACTCTATTTGTTAGGTATTTCGTTAGAAAAATTTATTATCTTTTCGATACTGCTTTATTCTTCCGTCGGAAAATTCTACTGCAAGGGATATTTATCAATTTTTATTTATTCGAGAGAATTAGTTTCATCACCGATCTTTTCACATCTTTCTCACGGTTACTGACAGATATACAGTTATTGACAAGTAACTACGAGTTTACGAAACGCGTAACGTAGGATGCCTTATTTATTAAGTGATTCATTTTTATCATCAATAGACGATTGCTGCAACTTCACGGAAGGGAGGAATTATGGAGCCGCCAGGACTTAACAAATGTTGGGAAAAACTCAACATTTGCAAAAAGAGAAAATTATTTTTTCCTCTCGCGGTTTATTAAAGTATAGTAATTTGTGTGCATTTTTGCGCATGCTGATTTATTAAGAAAGAGGAAAGAGAAGACAAATTTTAAAATCCTTTTTTTTCTTTCGTCCTTCTTTGACAAGAATATATATTTTTTTAACTTGTTTTCTTAAATTTTTTTGCAACAATGTTCGTAAGAATTTTCACAATAACACTAACTGTTCTTATAGTATTGATAATTTTTTTTTGTCGCAATAACGATAATTCTTATTTCATAAATTTATTTTAAAATTCTTATTACAAAACTATCTTTTCTCATGTATGCCATTGTGCAATATAAGAAGAAAAGCGAGATATCATTGTGTTTATCTGATCAAAATCGGCGCTTTCAAAGTTTTGTCGCCTTGGTACAAGGGAATTTGTCAATCTGCTGGTTATCTTTCAATCATGATCGTTGGTTGTTGCAGAATTGCACTTGTAGTTGCAGAATTACATTGTTGGAAAATTTTTGATATACGCAGTGCCGCTTGCATTTTATTTATTGAGATTGCTCCTTTAATTAGCTGTTGATTGAAGAGCCATATGTTTGTCTGCAGAAGCTTCATTTGCTCGAAGCTGGATAGTTTATCGCCAAACAGCATAGCGATTGCTTATTAGTTGCTAAAATCGATGATATGATTCTTCCGTGACATATCTTCTAGCTCGTTCTTCCTTTCCTTTTTTCCCCTTTTTTTTGATTATCCGGTAATATTACTAGAAATATATATTTTTTTATTAGAAAATATAGTTCTGCTTATTTTATATACATGGTATATAATAATTGATCTAAATATTATGTTAATAATGTTTCTTTTGATTGTAAATATTATTAAACGTGGTAATATTTTTAATGTTTATATGCGTTTAATATTAAAAATATATGTGTGTATATATAATATATGTTTCTATATATTTTAGTATATTGATTAATACATGATACAATGTAATACATTCGCTTATGTTCTTTCTTATTTTAAACGATGGGAAATATTTTTACCTATAATGTGATTGCTAAGTCAAATTCGTTCTATTATTTCGTATGTTCTCTTACGTCTGGTAAAATATAATTTTTCTTTTTTTTTTGTTAAAATTATTATTATTGTGATTCATGTTCCGATCCTAAGTCCATCTGAGAATTTTCATAATTATTTATTAATTTTGATGTATGAAATTCGTAAGCGGTTTGGGTGTACAATTCGACTTTTTTTTATTCTAATTTTTACGATATTTTTATTTAGAATTTCTAAAATTTTATGAGGCCCACTATATTGATCTCCGAATTTAACTGGTTTTGGACCTTTTTTAATAAAATACTTTGTCTGCCGATTTAAAAATTTGTGGATTGATTTTTCTATCGTAAAAATTTTTTTATTTAATTTTGGTCTGAATAACATTATCGCGTGCTTTTTCTTGAATTGAGTGAAGTTGAGTGACAAAATTTATTAAATATTCATCGTAATTTGCTAATTTATCTTCAGGAGGTAGAAGTTCGTTTAATGGAACACATGCTATCTTTCCAAAAACCAGTTCGTAGGAGTGTGTTTTGTTGCTTCATGTACACTTGTATTATAATTAATATGGCAAGGCTGATCCATCTATCATTGTTTTTGTTTGCGAATTGTTTTAAACATTCGCCTAATGCGTAATCTTTCTAAAGATCCGTTTGACTGAGATTTGATAATTTTCCTCTCCAAGGATTTTTGAGTCATTTAATTTTTTATTTTTCCTTTCGATTTTATTTTTTATTTTATTTTCATTTTTAATTTAATTTTGATTTATTATTTTTTCTTTGTCTTCATGATAAATTTCTTTGATAATTCTTTTTTCATTTTTGTTTTCATTTATTTTATCCTTATAATTAATGAATTCATCATATATAAATGCGTAATTAGTTCCGTCTTTTTCCTTATTCGTTATTAAATTTTTCTTCTTTTTCCTTATTTATTTGTTTTTGTGGACTGCTCAGACCTTCAGGATTTGATTTATGATCGTCTAATAACTCGCCCAACAATTTTAAACATAAAGTCGGGACATGCACTTCTGCTTCCAAAGTATTTATGACATTTAAATGTGCTTTTCCCGAAATGTTTTTTACATTGGTATCTCACAAATAAATTCCGTGTGCCATCTTTAATCGAAGTATATAGCCCACCTTTAATTCAGGATTTTCTATCCGTAAATAAAATAATGATTCGGATCGCGGAGCTACGATGGCTTTAGGTGATAAGAACGGTATGTTGATTCCAGAAACATTTAAATGTTAACATATAACATATAACATATAACATACATTACATATATGAAATATTACTGGTATTTCAAAAATAATTGGCGTGATTTCATCTAAGGTGTATACCGGATAATTATTTATGCCATTTAATTTAAGAATATTTGTGTAATTAATATGTGTATTAATTAATATTTATTTCTTCAGGAACGAGATTTTCTTTAATTATATTTGGTCCAGATCCCATGTCTAGCATAAGTTATACGCGTAGTCAAGTTATCAATATCTATTTAAACGGTAGGCACGCGACTTTGTTTATCGAGATTTACGGTCACGAGCCTTATGTTCGTTCCGTTCTTATTCATTTGGCTACCTGAGCTTTGGACAGGTGTGGCTGCCATTCGGACCCCTGCCGAAGAATTGAGTTCCTAAGTCTGTTTAGTAATTTGTTGATTTGTTTGTAAATATTTCGTACAGTTACTGCCTACATGGCTTTCCTTATAACAAATCTGATAACAATATCTTATAACAAATATTTACAATCTTTTACGTTGTTGATTTTCTATTATAACCCGAGCTATACAAATTGCTTAGTAAACACTGTAAATATAAGTACAATGCTTTGTACTGTTTAAGAATTATTATGGAAGAAAAATATAATACAGAAAAACAAAAGAAAATATTTGGCCATATTGATTTCAAAGAAAACATTAAAGCAGGATTATATTATGTCCAAAAATTACAGTATTATGTGTTTATAATGTTCAAAAATAAATTATATAATATTAACAATTGGAACTTCTTTTGCGTTCAATTGCTGAAAATTCCTTGACGTATTATTTTGTGTGGGATGAAATAAATAGAATTTTTGCACAAAAATCATGGTAAAAAATTTAATATAATAAATTGGTTTTAACATTATAAATTATATTATATTATATTATATTATTGTAATGTAATTATTACATAGTTAATATATTTTTTAAATAAATTTTTTTCCAGTCAGCTGTTTTCCAATTTGACACGTGAATATAATTTTAAACTAATTTTTTATTATTTGAAACAGTATCGATTTATACATAAGCAAATAAAATTTATGAATATGCCGGAGACAAAATTGCTCTTGGAAAAACAACTTAAAATTGTGACATAATATTTTTACCCTCATATGTCTTATTCAGTCGATAAAACCTGTTAGATGATATAATACATACAGTTATATTTCATGTGAAATGTAAATATCCATCTCATTTAATTTGCTCTACAACTTTCGAGCAATTTTCTTTGTGGAAATATAATAATATTAATGATCATTTTTGGGGCAAAACGGAATCAAGGCAAATAATGTGTGTTCTCGAAAAATATATATTTTCTAAGTTATAGATTCATAAATTCTATCAATTATTAATAATATCAGATCTCGAAGCCAAATATATAAAATATGTAAGTTATTTTAAAAATTATGTTAAATTATAATAATAATCTGTTATGCATTGCGCAAATATAACTATAATTCTATATCTTATAAATGTTTAACATATCTATAACTTTTCTAATATATAATTTAAATTTTCTAATATAATTTAACAGATTGTAGGATGTTTTCGAAGATATCTATTGACTGCTACATGCCACATCGTAGCTAGAAGATTCGGCATATATAGCGTTCTGATGATAATAAATGAAGTACATATTGCAATCATATGGAAACCAAAATAGTAAGTAATTTTAATTTATTGTTAAAACTTTTTTAATCTTTCTGGTATATATATACACAAACTTTTTTTATAAAGATATCTTTATGCTTTCTTAAGTTATTAATTTGTTTTAAACTAATAAAACAAAAAATTGTAGCATAATATATTTTCTTTTTGAACATTGTACAAAACGCGCGCGTTATATACATATACAGAAAAATAATTAAAAATTTTTTTTTCGATAAAAATTAGTCATCTTGAAATTTTTATACAGAACAATACAAATTCTATTACAAAAATGTTTTTTTTATTTATTTTGTATATAAACATATTCACATATTTAGATTTAAAAAAATTTTTTAAATTGTTTTATAAATTGTATTTCATTGTTAAAACTACTTATTTTTTATAATTTTATGTTAAAACGTATAAAATAACTAAATAAATTTTTATGCAAAACAACAAATATAATTTATTTAGATAAGCTAGTAGTATAAGAGCCTCTATGGAGCGTCACAACAAACCCCTACCATGTGTCCCTGATGCCATAGAGGGCCACTATGGAGCCGTCAAAACAAACCCCCACTACGCGTCCTTGTGTTGTTACAGAGAGTCACTATGGGACTGTCAACAACAACAAAGGCGTTATAGACGTGCACGAGGCGTTCTAACTGATGACGTCATAGAGGGCCACTATGGGAACTGTCAACAATGTTGTCGTTCGCGTGCACGAGCTGTTATAGTGGTCCTCTATGACGTCATGATTGTAGTCGCCGGCAGGAAAAAAGCAAGCTTGATTGAACAGGTGGGGATGAAAAAGTCGTAGACAGCTATGAGGAAATTTATTATTATTTATCTATTTATTTTTTCCTGCTGTATGACAATATTCGATCTCGACCCGGGGTCGCCTGCGTTTCCAATCATGATCCTAGTATGGTGAGCTAAATGGAATCTTAATAAAGTAAGGTTTAATGAAGTATTTATGATGAGGAACCGCCGCCGCCATGTTGAATTCTGCCGCGTGGATAGTTATAGAAAATAATTATTATATATTTATTTATTTTTTCTGCTGAGTGGCAATAGTCAGTCTCGAACCTGAGTCCTCTGCGTTCCCGGGCAAGATCCTAGTATGGTTGGCTATCTGAAACTTATTATAATAAGAGAAAGTGACGTGCGTCCGCTGCCGCCATGTTAAATCCTGAGTACAGCACGTGGACAATTTATAGACTGGAAAATTATTTTTACATGTTGTCCCCGAGACATGGGTCTTAGCGGACATATTGTATCGCGTAGAGGAAGACGGTCTATGACTCATCGGCAGAAATGACATTAACGCTAGTATGACTTATGACGAAAGTGATTGTTATTGTTGAAAGAGGATAGAGATATGCGGCAAAAAAGAAAAAAGGAAAGAAAAGAATTAGACAATTTAAGGAAAAAATTCTTTGTTTATTGACACTAATTTTTTCATACAGTGATATGTCAATTATAAACAATTAATCCTAATACATAAACTTATTCATAGATTGTACGCTGTTTCTCATGTTTCTTTTTTACGAAGAAAAATTTTACGATATAATTGTAAGATTAAACGATCGTTATGTTCATAGTCTTTGGTAAAAAGAATAAGAAATCAATTAAGATCTTAACCGTTACTCATATAATATAAAAATACATAGCTGTATTGTCCGCATGTTTGAGAGAAAAATTTTTGTAATTGTTGGGTATTCCATCGATGAACGATGGAGTTTCGTCAAAGTTGGAGGAGAAATCCAGGGGGAGGATACAGCGGAGGCATTCCATAGGTGTCAAAGTATGTACTCGAGTCATGTAACCGTGCTCGTCGAGGAAAAAGACGACCCAATATTCTCCAGGGCGGTTGTGATTGTCGGTATTAGCAACGATGGCTGTCGATCTCGTCCACCCTCGGAACTCTGTCGGCAGAATAAACTCCCACATGTTTGGCATCGAGGTGACGCAGTGCTTGCAAAATTTCGCGCGAGTTCATTATTTTGATCAGAAGATGGACGAACAAGCCGAATTTTATATTCAATAAATTCAGTTTTTATCTCCTTCAGTATTTCATTTATGTCCGTGTCGTCTTGTAACGTCGAGTTTTCAACGACTTCTCGGGTGAAAATAGTAGATACTTTGTGCTTGCTTATATCTATCTCGTTATTCTTCTGTGTTTCAATATTTTCATTTATGACCCGGAAAAAGTTGTTCCTGCTAGTGATTTCTTCGCTCTCATTATCGCCGTTACTTATTTCCCAATTATTAGGAGAGCCGCAAGTAACCAGAGTACTGCTGTGTGTATCACCGTTTGTATCACCGTTAACAACATTATTTCGCTCGACCAGCCAATATTTTAATTTGTACGCGTTGTGTAATGCACAATGAAAGATTCCGAATTTTCGAAATCCATGATAGCCACAATATCGTCCGTGTTCTTCTTCTGTTGTTTGATCTTTGAATGCAGAGGAAATACCTTTCAAATTATATATATCTCTGGAAAATAGATTCCGTAGCTTGCTTTTTCGCTACCTCTGACGTAAATATAGACCGCGCGCGTCTTGTAATTTCACGTAGATGCGTTGTAAAATATTTTGATTAGTTTCACCGTCGAACCACTCGATACCATGATAATGACGCGTGAGCCAATTGTTCTCTCGTCTCACTTTTTCCGGTAATTCGCCAAACGGATGCGGAGGCAACATAATCCAATGGCCGACGAATAGAGCGTCAATCGCGACAACGGCGACTTCTTTAGGGACAAACTTCTCCTCGGCATCACGGAAACCTTGTATGTCGACGACTATATCCATATTATTTCGGAAACTGAAGCGCTTTCGTGGTGTAAACTCTTCGCGAAGTGCCGATGTTCGTTTCTCGAATCAAACTGAATTCTTTTTTGTTACTTTGTACATTTTTTGATCTTTTAGTCAATACCATCGCCGTCGATTTTTGATGGGACGCGGAGGAAGAAAATGATGGAAATTTTTTAACCGTATATTATGCTGTAACGAGCAAATAATAAAATACACGAGTTTGTGATAGAAATTGAACCAGCAAAATCGACGATGACTTGACGCGACGAATCAATTTCTATAACAATGTCAAATTCGGTGTAAATAATACAGTTAACGGTTTCGCTAAGAGCCTTCTCGAATCGCACTTCTAAGCGTAAATTGCCGTGTCTCACGAGATTTCAGTGTCCGGCATAATTAGCCGACAGATCGGGAGTGAGATCAAAAGCGAATAGCTTGTAACCTTTGGAATATAATCGTCTCTGATTATAGAATTTCCCTTGTTCAAAAAATGGATATCCGTTCCCGTAAAAAGTGTTTGATAAGCTTCGACGTAAAGCAGTTCCTCCGACGTGAAAACCGGGTGTAGCGGTCTACTAGGAATTTGCATACCATCGACGTACAGGGAAAAGAAATTTATTCCATAATTTTTAAAATTAAAGGGTTTTAATTTTCTATCACCGTTAAACGCTTTATTATTGACAAAGCCAACTATTATTCTTTTCGGAAGTTGACCTAGTATTACATTATCTAACGATTCACCCACAACGCTGCTATATATCGTGAACGTTTTAACCTCGACCCTCGTGATCGGATACTTGACTGTAACTTTGCTCAACATTTTAGCATGTGCTAGCAATACCCCGGCGCTTATCTTCGCTCTTTTCACAAGCAAGCTTGCGTCCAGTATATGAATTTTTGATGACTATTATTCTTTTCGGAAGTTGACCTAGTATTACATTATCTAACGATTCACCCACAACGCTGCTATGTATCGTAAAGTTCTAACTTCGACCCTCGTGATCGGATACTTGGCTGTAACTTTGCTCAACATTCTAGCATGTGCTAGCAATACCCCGGCGCTTATCTTCGCTCTTCTCACAAGCAAGCTTATGTCCAGTATATAAATTTTCGATGATGAGCCGTTACTCTCCATGAGACAGAACGAATCTTTCGAACGGACAAATCTTAGTCGTACTTCTAAGCCGTTAATTAAAAATTTATCTTGATTGAAAACGTAGCAATGAAGATGTCCTATGAGATCTAGCGCCCATCCTCCTCGAATGTAATGAACGCGTCTCACGAGAGCGGAATTTGCCGTTTTTGATTCCACTGGTTTGTCCATTCGTCCGGGAGTATTCACGACCCATAGGCATGAGGTTAGATGGGAAACTCTTGCTGGTGAAGAATAATTTAACAACGCCTCAATGTAGGCGCGGTACACTTAAGCGTTGTTTGGTGGCGATACGAGCTTTTGATTGAAATACACGTCGATCTGATTGAAGATGGAATGAAGTAAATGATTTACGGGACCTACATTGTCCGCCGATGCGCTGCCGCCGCCTACACCCATAACGTGTCCTGTGGAATCGCTTGACGTTTCTACGCGCACGCGAAGACTCAGCATGATGTGCGTGAGATCTAAAAATTCTTTCGAAGATTATATTTATACAAGCGTTTAAGAAAATATGTCGGATACGGTGCGCTTTTTACTGATTTTACGGCGTTTCAAGGATGTCTTTAAGCCTTTTCACTGCTTTTTTTCCTCCCCCTCCTCTTATTGCCCGCCGACCGTATATTGGTTTTTTTCTTTCCCCGAGTTTTGATCTTCGACGAATTTTTCTTACTTGCCCCGCGACGTTTACGGGATTCCGTAGATTTAGCAATGCGCGTATCGAGCCCAACGAAAGGAAACTGAACTACATGCATTTCGCTTCCGTCTTATATCCCGAACCTTTCTCTCATTAGTTTCATTTACTATTTATTTTATTTTTTGCTTTTCTCTTAAGATTGTCGCGTGATTCTTCAAATCTATGTTTGACCGCCATCTTAAACGGCATATTATTTTCAACATCGTCGATTATATTAACGCCGACACGTAAAGCTTCTTTCCCAGTCCGTACGCCTTTATTTAAATAGGGTAGTACACGTCTCAACAATCTTCCAAGAAAACTGCCGATACCATGATCGCATTAATAGGGTGATCCAACGAAAATTCGCGGAATTCCACCACCCCGACTACCGCCATTTTTGTAATTCCTCGTGATACATCGAATAATAATCCATTCAAAATTTTTTTCTGCCGTTACCGTGGATATAAAATTTTTTGTAATATCTAGTCGATACGTCTAAAGTGCAATGTCACCGTTAACGTTCCGAATTCGGATGGTATACTCTGCCCCAGCTGATCTCTTATATTTATTTCGATTATTTCGATTATTTCGATATTGTACAAAAGCACGTTTGACGCAGGGCTATGTATTGCGTGGATGAAAAATGCTTTATCTGCGTGTATGCAAACGCGTAATCGTTTCGAGCATTGTGCGTGACAATTCGCAGAAGAGGAGATTGTACATTGCCCGTAATATATGGTTCACAAATATCGCAATAGACAAAGAGTTTGTCGGGAATACCGCGCAACAAACTAGCCGATTCGTCGGCTATTATCATGCAACTGTGCTAGAGTACAAAAAATAGCAAATAATAAACTTTATCGTAAACCCATGCAGGTAAAACGTCAGATATAACAGAACTACTTTCTAGTTTAATGAGTTTCTTCGTATTTTCGTGTATATCGATGACGATTTCGTTGTAAAACCATGTTGGAAATGTTTGTGGAATAGGATCGCTATCGAGCTGAATCAGATCTCTATGCTTAACACGCGTGTCAAAACCGAGTATTCGTTGAAGTTTGTCGAAGAAATTTACATAATGAGTTATATCACATTTCTCTTCTTCACAGAAAAGTTTCATAACAATTTTACCACCAATGATAACCTCAAATTGCCAAACGATATCCGAGGCCACTGATTTGGCTGTATAATTCACAGCCTCTATAATATCACGCACACTCATGTAAATATCCGAAGGTACTTCCGCTTTCATAGCATTAATTGTCTTATCACGCTCTGTAATATCGATGAATCTGATTAATCCTTCTCCAGGTCGTACATGTAAAAAACTACACGGAAATTGAATCTCCGTGAGCGCTTCTTCCCAGCATCCATGCAAGTCTACACGCTGAGGTAATTCGGTGGTGAAACAGGTGGTTTTATTCTCCGGAAAGTAGCGCATGCTTCTCTCTGTAAATCTTTAATAACCGATGTTAATTCTTCGTAAAAATCCCGTCTATAACTTCGCCCGCTAAATCGTTTAGTTCGCAAACTCGTGGTTTTCTCCACTCAAGAACATGACAAATTTAAAATATTTCTTCGCTCTACTTTGCCTCGTATCCTTTCTCAAAGGTTACTTTTGTCCTACTAATTCTCACGAAATTGTGCATTATATTTACTTACACTATATTTAACTTTTTTTTGACGTTCGCAATTTTTTTTCCGAACATTATCAGCGTCGCCGTCGCCGTTCCAATGGCGATTCATATTTTTACGCGCGATAAGTGCATTTTCCAACATAACGACTGCAGGCTGCATTTTGATAGTGGAATGCATGGTATGATTATAAGCGTGAACGATATCCTGCAAAACATTAATGTAGCGTCGAGTGTTCTTATATGTAAAATAATGCCACATCCGTTCCTTGAGCGTTCTATTAAATCGCTCCACTATAGCTTCTTTAACATCGGGATTACGAGTTAAAGCGAAAACAAATGTCTTTTTCTTTTAAGAAATTCTGTACATGACGAGCAATAAATTCTTTACCCTTGTCGGTCTGCAGGTATACGGGAAGACGATTATTTTTCTTGAGAATATGTATTGAAAGGCTTTTACTACACAAGAGCCGGTTTTGTCGCATAAAGGTTCTACGCATACGAATTTACTGAGCACGTCAATAACCGTCAGTAGATACGAATATCCGTCGTTATAGTTCTTGAGATTACAAAGATCGATCAAATCAGCCTCCCACAAATTATCGATATTTGTCACGTTATAATGTAATCGTGGAAATTTTCGTCGAATCGGCCGATGCAGCATGTACACGTCTTGCGATTTAAGCCAGTCGACGACTTCGTTACGCGTAAAATTTCATTTAGCGGCTTGCGATAAATTTTCCGTTACCGAATAGTCTGCATAGTGCTCGGGATTGTAATATAATTTTTAAAATTCCATTATTTGAGTTTACTCCAGTCGAGTAAACCTTTTTTTTTGTCGGAGAATTTACATAGCTCGACAATGTTTCGCTACAGCCTACGTCTGTAAGAAGATTTTGAACGGTCGAGTGACATTTTCGGAGTGGAACTTCCGCACAGTAACACAGTTTTAATACATTGAGATTGCGGAAGCGTATGTAATAAATCGCGATTTCCTATGAGATTGAAGGGTGTGCCTACGTCGTGCAGTAGCCGCGCAAACAAAAGTCTTCCGGTTCCTTTTACCATTTTTTTCTCGCGTATCGCGTCATTTATAAGATCCGCGATATTCGAATCCGCTATGACGGTACCGTCTATAGTTACGATTTCTCGCCTATCCCAATTAATCTTAGACGGTGGAATATCTATCAAATATTTCAATAGCGCGCGTGCTTTGTTGCGATAAGTTTTCGGCACCTTATCGAGTATGTCTTTGATCGTTTCAACCGATTAAGCACGTTTTTTCTCGAAACTTCTACTACTATCGCGGTTACTGCTATCGCCATACTCGCTGCTAATTAAAGTCAGTGATTCCATAAATTCGTCATTATCATCATCGCCGTCGTTCAAATTCGTGTCTTCGTACTGCTCACCGCTATCCTTGTCTTCGTTACCTTGTATATTATTACGCGAGCGTTTTTTCGTTTCTCGAATAACGTAAAGATAATGTTGGAATACTCCTTTGTACAATTTCCATTTTTTGTCCTCGTCGATAGGAGACACGCTGTTGAGAATACGCCACATCTCCGCGTCGAGTAGCGATAAAGGCGTTCCTGGTCTCCGTACAGTATTATTATTATTACCATTAACATTTTCCTCATTCGATATTTCCAAATTTTTCCTCATCGAATTATCGACCCGTGTCAGGAGCAATATTACCGGCTGTTGTTGTTGTTGCATCCGTTGCATTCTCTCGAGATTTTCCGTAGAAATCAAAACCTTTTTTTTTAGCTCTCTCCATTATTATATTAACGCGGTACTGCTGCAGTTAATTTTTAATTTAAAACTTATCTATTATTATTATTGTGGTTGTTTTCTCATATATATGGAGAATGTACAAATATACGGAGATTGTTTCTTTTTATTTCATTTACCGATAATTCGCGATATCATAGCTCCTAGGAGCAATAAGATAAGGCAAGAATTCGCCTCGTTGTATCAAAAGCTTTCTTTTAGCCTTCCAATTACTTTGTTTTGCCTCGACACAATGTAGGATCGTTTTATGTTTGATTAAGCGTTTTTTATCGTTACAGCGGAGCGGCACGTTGCCCTTGAACGTATTGAAAATACTCTTAAATACACTTTACGAATTTATCGTCGGCTGTTCGTAAGAACGATGTTCTTTGATTTTTTTCAAATAGCACAGAGTTTTTAAAGGCATGCGTTTCTCTCACCGATAGACCGTCTAGCGTTCTCTATCGCTCTATCCACTGTCGACGACGGCATTGACTTTTTATTACTCTCTACTTTTTTTCTCACCATTACGCCATAATTGCGCGACTGACGAGTTGCAAGCGTGATATTATCTTTTTATACAAGCCCGTTTCTATTGCTCGATCTGCGCGGTACGTAGGCGTAGTGCCGCCTATCATCAGAGAAGATGCACGTTCGAAATCGATATTCATGTGGAGTCGATTGCTTTAAATCAAGCAATAAATACCCGTGAGGTCTCTACCATAGTATTATTAGCGTATTGGTTCTTTCTTATTTTTTTCTCTCTTTCCACTTCTGTTTCTTCATTCGCAACGCATTGTAAGCGCTGATACGCATCCTGCCACTCGGCGTAATACAATAAAATTCTCTCGAATCGAATGTCCAACATGTGGATAAGTGGCGAAGAAAAGTTTTCACGAAAATTGTTTTTCCGCATCCTATAGGCCCGCAGACGATCGACGGCCAAGGATGTTTCCAGCAACATCCATTTTACAAAATGAACCGTTTGTCATTTGTCATGCGCTTTCATAAATAAAAAAAGTAAGTCTAAGGAATATTTAATAACATTGACGCGAGTAAGAATACGCGCGAGCATCTAATTTTTTTAACATTACCAACCCCCGTCGGTATGGTAGGGCTGGTTAGGGCAGGAGTAGTAAGCTTATTCGCGCTCTGGGGGTTCCACCGCGGCGGCCGCATGCTCGCGCTAGCGTTTTTCTGCGCACGCCCGAGCGGAAAACAACGCAGCCTATTAGCTGATAAGCAGCCGCGGGTGCGGCGCAAGTAAGCGTATTTGCGGGAGTGAGTTCGCGCTAGCGTTTTTTCGAGCACCGCTGCTTACGAGCTTATAGGCGAGCTTATTTCATAATACATTCTTTTTTTTGAACACATTGTAAAAACATAATGGGAAAAGGGAGATAAGGTAAGATAAAAAGTACAACGTTGTTTTTCTTTTTTTAAAAAAAACAGAAAAAATATTTTGTTTTTATTGAAAAATAAATTTTTGTTTATTCACAGCAATTTTTGTTATTCGTAAAATTAAGAATTACGTTTTGACAAAATCACCCGGACAATTTCGTTGAATCGAAGCAAAAGCAATTCTTCGAAAACGATATTAAAATATCTAAAACATCTAAAAATTAAATTATTTATTTGCGTCTGTACGTTACGTTCAATTTGTTGGTAGTTACCTTTAATCGTAAGTTTTATAATTTGACAATTTATGAACGATGCGAGAAGTTTCAGTTCAATTTCAGCGATTAAATATTTGGCACACTCGTTGACGCTATCGACGACACAAATTAGTCGAGACAAATGCGCGTTCACGCATTTTACAATGTTTTCCAGTCCCTGGAAAAGTAGTTTTTTGCATCACGATGGAAACACCGTAGGTTTTTCACTTCTTCGTCGGTGGCTGCGCCTGTTCCTCCGTCTCGTCGCTATCCGTGGTCTGTTCGATGTTCTCGTTGTCACTATTATAGACCGCGTCCCATAAGCAGTGGTGAAGCCGATGGAAATGTTAATAATCGGACTCGGCTTGATTTTTGAACTCTCGTTCAAATACAAGCTCATATGTTCCATATAGGCTTGGAATTGCTCCCACGTGTCGCTGTTGAGGCAAATTCCGTCCACGTAATTTCCCGTTAATTTTACAATCGGGGCGAAACAGCTCTTGTTTATCGCCTGCAATCCCACATATAACTTTTTGGTGGAGGACGCATTCAAACCATACGTTGTCGACAGCAATAAATAACGCTGCTCGTTTCTTCTATCGTTACCGCCGCTCTCGACGTTTTGTTGGTATCGCAAACGCGGGTAGAATTCACAAAACTGGATACTTCCTTAGGAACAGCCATTGTTAACACTTGTTGAAAAATAATCACGACAACGTGGTAGTAAACGACAACGAGGAACTTTTCCGAGGTATATGAAAATAAGCCTTCGAACGATTGAACTCGAATAAACACGGATTCCCTATTTTTCGTGGGAAATATCACCTCGAAATCTAAAATGAACAGGAGAGAGAAAAGGAATTTGTATGTTTTTTTAAATAATCGTGTATTTTTAAAGTGAAATTAAAAATTCTTATCCGCGTTGTCAGTGGTTAATAATTTCGATTATTCGCTGCTTAGGTATTTAATTAATCATCAACAAATAATATGTTTTCTAATTTCACCGCTTTCTACATTCGTCACCGAAGTAAATCATTAACGATGAATAATAAAATAAAATTTGTGCGCCTGTAATTAAATAAAGAGAGAAATTTAAAACTTTTGAATTTGTCAATGGTTATTAATTTTAATTATTTAACAATTTAATTAACAATTTAATTACTTACCGTGCGACAGACAATATTTATTCTAATTTTCTCATTTCCATATAACGCTGACTAAGTAAACGATTAACCGATGAAGAACTAAAATGATAAATAATCAAAAATTTATAGTATTTTCGAATTTATCATCTTCCACAGAAACGCTCTCCATACAATAAAAGCATGTTTATTTTGTATTTTATATGAAAAACAAGAAAGAACGTGTAGCAATAATATCAAGATAATATAAGCTCGAAGATAGATTCGAGAAAACCGATTCTATCGACCGAACCGATTCGAGAAAATAAATATCGAGCACAATATTTGTCAGAGTTGTCGGTCGAGTTATTTTAATTGTAACAAATTATTAAATATCATGGTGGAAATACAGTAGACATTTAGACATAATAAGGAAGAAAAAGAGGAGAAAGAGGAAGAGAAGGATGAAAGAGAACATTAGTAAATAAGTTTTCTATTATGAAGTCATCGACGAAAATCGGTTAACTAGTAAACTTATTAATTGAGGCGTAAAATGGGGATACGGGTTTAAATAAATGCTTTGCTGCGAGATAGAAAAAAAGTATTTTCGAGTTTATCCTCGTCCGAGCTAACATCGAGTCCGTAGCTAACATTGAGTCCGTAGCGTGCAAGCACGTATTATATTTTGTGGTAAAATCGTTATCGTAAAATGGCTGAACTTAAAGCAGTAGAGTCAAAGTGTGTGTTGATAATTTCAAATTTGTCGGTGTCGTTGCGTCGTTTCAGCCGATATTTGTCGGCGCTGTCGGACGAGTCGGAAGAAATTAATTATGAAGTTTTCCGAGCTTTTGCGTGCGCCAGTTTGGATACTTTACTCGCGGTGTTGTATAAATTAAGACATTTCGACAGCTATGACGAGTTACTTCATATCGCGGTTGAAATAATAGAAATGCATCAAGCATTTGGACATGAGGAAGAGGACGCGGGAGGGCATATAACCTTTATGCTCTCGAATTATTAAAATGGAAACCGATTAACTAGTAAGGAAATGTTTTATTTTTTATATCGAGCAACAGCGTTTATAAAATAATACCTGAGAAGAGAATCTGAGTTTTCGCGTTAATAATAATAATTTGTAGATCCCAGCACCACCGCCAGCACCACCACCACTACCACCACCGCCAGCACCACCACCACTACCACCGCCGCCGTCAACGGAAATCTCACGCAAGAGTCTCCCGTTCAAATGAAACGTCCCGCAGAAGAAAAAGAAGAAGCGGGATGTGCACGTAAGTTTGTAAAAAAGTAAAATATATTAATTTTTATAAAAATTTTATCGATATTAATAAAATATTAAATTTTTAGGAAAAATGCAAATTGAGAACAAAGATATAAATAGGAAATCAACTGTGGATAGTGCGGAGTCGCCTGGTGAGATACAATTTTAAGAATTATAAACTAGTGCGAACATGTAAATTTTAAACTTATAAATTTTATTTATAATTTATTTATTTTTTTTTTCAACAGTGCAAACAGGCGGTAGACGAATCGACGAGGAAGCGTCGAATCCGCGCGTGCAAGAAGAAGAAATTAACGAAGAGAAAGCCGATGCTGATCGTCAAAATCCTGCATCGGATACGGAAACGGGCGAAGAAGAGGAGGCGGAAGAGGAAGAAGACGAGGTGGAGGAAGAGCAGCAACATCGTCGACAACGGGTCAAAAATATTAATTTTAATCATGTAGAATTATTAACCGAAAATACGCGACGATTTCGAAGATTCGGCGTAATCGGAAGAGAAGCGAGTTTTGTTATACGTCCACTACAAAAAGGCTACTTAAATCTTTATCGCACTTTAGCAAACGCGTTCCGTAAAATTCACTCGTATGTGGTAAATTCATGCGAGCCGACTGATTATGTAGGCTTATCATTTCATTTTCCGAATTTAACGGAAGGTCCCGCGGGCTTATCGTTTCGTCCGGCTCGTGACTTAAAATACGAAGACATTTGGAGATTCGTGAGCTCTGTAGCACAGAGTGTGGGTGGGCACGATATCGCGCAACAGTTCAACATACGCGTTTTTAATGTCGCGGTTCCTACGGGTCGCGGATGTCATAAATTAACGCATGAAGACATTGCGAAAGACACACTCGATAATAACAATCCGTAATTCTGACAATTTATGTTTTCCCCGCTCTCTAGTAGTAGCGCAAATTTACTGTAAATGCGGTAACTTGCGTACGGGAGAATTACACGAGAAATGGAATACTGAATACAGGCAATCTGTGCTTCAACGAGAGCTCGCATTAGAGTTAACGAGAAATGCCGGTGTTACTATACCGGAAGAAGGATGCGGACTTCGGGAAATTGAGCGCTTTCAACGAAATCTTGCCGTTGATAATATAACTATTATAGTTTATAATTTTAGTACTTTTGATTGTGGTAAAAAGCCCCTGTACGATGGAATCGTATTACTCGCTTGTCTCAAACGTGAACCCGCGCTACGGTTGAATATTATGTATTACGAGCGTTCGAGGCATTATAATCCTATCATAAATTTAAACGCCGTTGCAGGATGTAGAAATTATTGCGTGCCGTGTAATATATATATAAGCTATAGGCTATAGGAACGATAAAACCGGTCACCGCTGCCCGAATAAATGTCCGCGATATTTCGCTTTGCCGTCGTATAAACCGACATGGAAATCATAAAATGCACCGTCTGTAATCGAGTATTTGGCACAGAGTGCTTCAAACGTCATCGAAGTGAAAAATCGTACAACAGTAAATCAAAAAATATTTGCAAAGTCGTGCGCTTTTGCGACAAGTGTGGGCGCGTCGTTAAATTAGACACGAGGCACGAATGCGGCGTTTTTTATTGTAGAATATGCCGTTCGCCAAAATCCGAAAATCATTTATACTATATGCAGCCTCTCCATTGCGATAATGACTCCTCTGTCGAACTAGCGTCTTCATCATCATCATCGGCAACGGTGACAATGGCGATGCTAACACACGGAGAAGAATTTTACGGTAAACGATCATACGAGTATAAGAAAGAACGCGTAGCATTCGTTTTTTACGATTTTGAAAAGCGACAAGACGAGACGCTCGAAAAAACGACGACCGTAAAAAGACACATTCCTACGCTTTGCGTCGCACAACAAATTTGCGAAGAGCGCGCGAAAGAGAACGACATGTCCGTGTATTGTCGTTGGTGCGGAATACGAGAGTTCATATTCCGACACGATCCAGTAAAACAATTTGTGGATTTTTCAACACGAATGACAAAATGTTTCAAGCAAATCATATGTATAGCGCATAATGCAAAAGCGTTTGACGCACAATTTATTCTCAAGCATACTGTTGAAAACCGCGATAACTTAGAGTCTAAAATAATTTTAAACGGAACAAAAAACATCGTGTTAACAGTAGGGCATATATCGAAATTTATCGACAGCGTTAATTACATGTCAAACATGTCGCTTATCCGAATTACCGAAGGCTTTCGGCTTACAGGATACGTCGGATAAAGGTATCTTTCCGCATCTTTTAACACTGGAAAATCAATTGTATATTGGCCCCGTACCCAATGCACATTATTACTCGCCGGAAATTATGAAATCGGAAGAGCGCGAACGTTTTCTCACTTGGCACACCGACATGTGACAAAAAAACGCCGTATTCGATTTTCAGCGCGAGATCGTTACTGTCGTTACTGGTCGTTACTGTCGTACCGACGTTGATATTCTTCGACGACATGCATGGCGTTTAAAAAAATTTTAAAGATTGCGGTAATGTATGTCCGTTCGAGGAATGCACGACTATAGCTTCAAAGTGTATGACCGTTTTTCGAAAAAACTTTTTACAGCCAAATACGATTAATACGGTGTTTTTCCTGTTGATATAGAAAAGCGAGCAATTATTCGCGTAAAGCTTTGCAGTGGTTGGTATGAATGGAGCGAGAGCTCGGACATTCTATAAACCACGCAGGTCGCGCTCGCGAATATCGCACTGTGGACCGTACGATCGTCGATGGATATTACGAAACATCTAATAGCGGGGCGACACAACGCATCGTGCTTCAATTTCACGGTTGTTTGTTTTTGGCACGGGTGTCCAACTTGCTTCCCTACGAATCGTGATAGGCTACTTTCGACATCTGATTGCAAGAATACGACTCGCATTACAAACGAACTCTCGCGATTACGTGGCGACTTCGACAGCGCGGATACCTCGTGACGAAAAAGTGGGAATGTGTTTTTGATCAGGATATGCGAGACAATCATGAAATGCACGAATATCTCGATAACTATCCGATGGTGGAAACGCCTCCGCTCGATCCTCGCGATGCATTTTTTGGCGGCCGCACTGGAAATATCGTGACACGATATGAGATTACGGAGAAAATATGCTATGTAGACGTGTGTTCTTTGTATCCGTATGTAAAATGGGCGCTTTTCCAATCGGTCATCCGGATATTTATGTCGATGATGAATGTTTCACGCTAATCGGATCGGCGCCGAATTATAATTTTGATATGCTCAAAGGCCTCATACGGTATAAAATATTTCCTCCGCACGATTTGTTTCATCCGGTACTTCCATACCGTGTGAAGGGAAAATTACTTTTTGCAATATGCCGTAGTTGCTGCGAAACATTTTCACAGACGAGCTGCACACATGAAAACGCTAGCGAGCGTGAATTCGAGGGTACATGGGTATCTTGCGAATTACGTAAGGCCCTCGAAAAGGATTATCTTGTGACGGCTGTAAGCGAGATTTGGTAATATAATGTTAATTAATTTGATCGCGCTACGAGACGGGGCGGATTGTTCGCCGAATATATTAATACCTTTTTAAAATTCAAACAAGAAGCCAGTGGGTGGCCGAGCGAATGCGGGGAAAATGATGACGACGCTAAAGAACAATATTTACTGGAATATAAAGAAACCGAGGGTATTGTTCTTGATAGGTGTAACGTCGCTCGGAATCCCGGTTTACGTTCGCGAAATTGTGCTTAAACTCTTTTTGGGGAAAATTCAGTCAGCGATCTAATCTACCTAATACAGAGATCGTGAGAATGCCTCAACGTTTTATGACATTGCTGACGAGCGCCGAACACGAGATAACCGACATATTATCCGTAAATGACGAAGTAGTATATGTTTCGTGGCGAATGCGATGTTGTCATTCCTTCTCCATTAATTAATATCATGATAGCTGCGTATACGACGGCACAAGCACGCTTAAAATTATATTCTTATTTAGAACGCTTAAATCGTCGTGTATTATATTACAATACGGATTCGTGTATTTATAAGAGCAGCGGTGATCCGCACGAGTATGTGCCTAGTACGGGTAACTTTTTAGGCGACATGACAGACGAGCTCAAAAGTTACAGCCGCGGTAGTTATATTGAGGCGTTTGTATCCGGCGGCCCGAAACTTTACGCTTACGTTGTTCGCATGCCCAATAATAGAACGCATGAATGTTGTAAAGTTAAGGGTATAATTCTAAATTATGAAAACTCTCAGCTGGTCAATTTCAATAGTATTAAAAATTTATTAATAGCTAAAGAAAAAATGTGGGAAAACGAAGATAGCGAAGAAGTAACGACTGAAACATCAATAAACCTACGTTTTAAAGCAATTCGTCGTAATTCCGCGTTTCATGAAATCATAACACGCGACGAAACTAAAGTATGCGCTCCTATATTACTTAAACGTAGATTTATCGACAGTCGCTTTTTGTTATCATACGGCTATGTATCGGAACGATAATTTTATTTTTTATTTTGTAGTAATAACAAACAAATGGCGCTCCAGTCAGACGCTGTATTGATCAATTGAAAAATAGAATCCTCCGATGATCAAATATATTGTTCGCCCTAGGCGGTGGTCGATATGTGTTACGTCCGTTTTGTATTATGTAAAACAGAAACTCAAATTTACTATTAAAATACCACAATGTATAAAAATGTACAAATATTAAACATTGTATAAAATATATAATTTTAAATATATGATACTCCGACTCTATTCTCTTTCAACAACAATAACCACTTTCGCCATAAATCATACTAGCAATAATGTCATTTTCTCTCGATGAGTTATGGTTTGTCTTTCTCTACGCGACACAATATGTCCGCCAAAACACATGTCTCGGGGACAACATGTAAAAATAATTTTCCAGCTTATAAATCGTCCACACTCTGTATTCAGGACTTAACATGGCGGCGGCGGACGCTCGTCACTTTCTCTTATTATAATAAGTTTCAGATAGTCAACCATACTAGGATCTTGCCCCGAAACGCAGAGTACTCAGGTTCGAAACCGACTATTGCTATTCAGCAGAAAAAATAAATAAATATATAATAATTATTTTCCAATCTATAACTATCCACGCGGCAGAGTCCAACATGGCGGCGGCGGCTTCTCATCATAAATACCTCATTAAACCTTACTATATTAAGATTCCATTTAGCTCATCATATTAGGACTATGATTTGGAAACGCAGACAACCCCGGATCGAGGCCAAATATTGTCACACAGCAGGAAAAAATAAATAAATAAATAATAATTAATTTCCTCATAGCTGTCTACATCCCCGACTCTTCCATCCCCACCACCTGTTCAATCAAGCTTGCTTTTTTCCTGCCAGCGACTACAATCATGACGTTATAGAGAACCACTATAATAGCTCGTGCACGCGAACAACGCCATTGTTGTTGTTGACAGTTCCCATAGTGGCTCTCTATGACGTCATTGCCTAGAACGCCTCGTGCATGTCTACGATGCTTTTGTTGTTGTTGACATTCCCATAGTGACTCTCTATGATAACACAAGGACGCGTAGTGGGGATTTGTTTTGACGGCTCCATAGTGGCCCTCTGTGGCGCCACAAGGACGCACACAAAGACGTGGGGGTTTGCCTCTATACTACTCAAGCTTAATATATAAAAAGTATAATTTTTTAAAACATGTTACAAAACTATTTATTTTAAACTAAAAAAATTTGCTGTCAAATCTTTTCAATAGTTTTAAAAAGTGTAACTTGTTGCGCAGTTGAGATTTATGCACAACATTTTTAGTCAATCTATTACAAATGCTAGTGAAATTATCAATGTTAATTACAATGAATACTTTTTTTATATATTTATAAAGGA